>JAFELO010000155.1:723556-847317 GCA_017140195.1 Eumaeus atala
CCCCCCCCCCCCCCCGTTTATCTCACAATATATGGCGAATATTCATTGATTTACGAAAATACAAATATTATAAATTTTAATTTTGGCCTCGCGAACATACACTAACACATGACAAACAATCAAGTTTATGACGGGGCATCGTCTGTCGGGACAGCTAGTTGTTAATAATTTATGCAGCAGCGCCAAGTATAAGAATTTACTTTGACACTTTTTTTACACTTTCAGTCATATTACCGAATTCTCATAATGACGTATTACTTCTTAGAAAATATGAAATATCCTATGTTCACTAGCAATCCTGTAGTGATTCTAATAATAAAGGAATCTTTCAAATCGGTGCTGTACTTACAAAGCAAATGTAAACAAACAAACGATCAAATATTTCACCGTATAATATTAGTATAGATATTTCTGTTGTCGAGTATCTGCAACATAATTCACTATTGTACTTGCCACAGGACTAGGCTAACGTGATATGATAAGTCTACGGATATTATTATTATTATACTTACTCACTAAATTATTATGAGAATAATTAACTTTAAACGGCCCAATCTCGTCAAAAAGTCCCGTTAAGCTCGACGCTCCTGGACCCCCTTGCAACCAAATGATCCATGGCGTCTCATTGACTGTTCTATTTTGAACAGGAAAATACCAAAAAAATAAATTCGAATTGTAAGTTTTGTTCACTGTCAAAAAGCCAGAATAGCTCTCTACGCCAAGAAACATATCAGGATTCACTTTAGATGTAGCACGAGCTTCCTCAAATTTGCCTTCTTCTAATAGTGACGTTAAAATTAATGCTGAGTAGTCGTCGCTTCTCTTATCTTCGCTTGCATCGTGATTTTGTGGGTCGAACAAATCATCTAAGAAATGTTCTATAATTTTGTTTATTTCTGTTTTGAGCACAGTAGTGTTGACTATTTTTGTATCTGGTCTGTAGGTCGGCAGATCTACATGTTCGTCTTTAATATTCCTAGTTTCATCTTTGTAAATAAAATTTGTGGAATCATCCGGCAAGTTCTCGTCATGTAACAGTACTTTGCCTTTGGTTCTACAATATAACAGTAAACCATTAAATACACTTTTTTATTTACAACATAAGAGCAAACAACCCTTGCGATGGCATGTTAATGTCCGTAGTCACCAAATGATGCCGCTATTTGGTGACTACAGGACTCCGTTGTAATTCGCATATGGCATCACTGATAGTGATCAGTCCAGGCATGATGTGTGAACAAGAGGTTTATCTCTCCGATGGTGCTGAATAGTTATAACAAATGCGAAAGTTTGAATGTAAAATGTTGTATGTTAGTCTTTCACGCAAAAACTGATAACAGATTTTGGTAACATTTATCCTGCAAATGGATGGCAATATGATTAATATAATTTTCTTGTAGCAACGAAATTGTGATAGATTTTAGGTTATTATTACCCAATAGTAAATAACACTGGGTCTCTTGTTTTAACTTGTTTTAACGGTTTACATGATTGCATACAGAACATGGCTAATAGTCCAATAAAATGTTATAACGATAAATAATAATAGTTGAAACCACTAACAATATAAAGTAATGATAACATTTCAATCTCAAAAGGAACAAAACATTGTCAAACATGTTTCAGTTATCTACTGGCCAATCACTCTAAAAAATTTAAAAATATTTAACTTTATACGTACCCATTTAATACTAATAATAGTAGACATATTACAGTTCTGATCATAGTTCCACTGCGGCTTACGGCTTAAATGATGTTATATTTTCATAGAACATTAGCCACTATAATACGTACATACGTGTACGCTACCAAATGCACGAGCCGATACTCGTGACCCCGTGAGCTATCATCTTGAACTATATGACTTTTGACGCTAAATGAATTAGTTCGCAATACGGAGCTAAATTAACTTAGATTTAATAATATATATCTGTACTCGGTGCTCATTTATTTCTTAGGAGGTGAAACAATCTTTTCATATAATACTAGCAACGCCCCACGGGGCGTCCACGGACTAGCATTATTTTAGGTCTCCCTACTTACGAGTAGAATTTCCATAAATGCAGATATACAAATTCTTTAATTTGTATTCAAAAGCCTAAAAACAAAGTTTCATACTGTAACTTGTAAAGCAGTAAGGACTGGTGGGTGCTTTATGAGTATTTCTATTCATTTCCGTAATTCGTTTCCTAATAATAAATAAATAATTTTAATTATTATTAGGTACCTATGTATTAATATCATGTCATCAATTAGCAGCGCCACACAGTTGCACACGCGCAATCCTCCCCCAAAGAACACACTTGCAAGGGGTGGAGTTTGCACCCTAACTGACTACCTGCCAAATTTCAAGTATGTAGCTGTTGAAGTTTCTGAAATTTGACGCTTTTTTATATGTAGTAGTCTACATCGGCCGGCGGATACACTCGTGTCAGTCCGGTCCTATTAGTCGTAGCGCCACGGTATATAGCCGATACCTTCGTCGACAAATAAACTGTTCAACACACACAAAACTACTTTAACGGATTTTATCTCAGTTTATTAAGTGTTGCTAGTTTTATTATATTTCTCCGCTTCATTCTTCAGATATACATAACCAGGTAGTCCTTTTAACTCACTAGGTAACGTCGCACATTGTTAAAAAAATTTTATCGATTGACTTCCTCAAATTAATTTTCTATTTACCTCTCACTAATTCATCCCGTTAGTGTTGTCTTCATTCATTTTTCGTGCGTGCTAACTATCGCACGCGCCTCCCGCAAAATGCCAAAACAAAGTGCACACGAAAAATAGCACGCCTTGAATATAAAATTAAGAAAAAAAAATCTAAGCTAAAAGAAAAATTACATCACCAATAGATTGTTCGTCAGATAACGAAGGTGGGTAAATAATGAAGTGTTTATATGAATGTGATTAGTTTAACATCGACACATAAGATATTTAATTTTGGTTCGTTTTGGGAGTGACTGCGAGTCAATAACTCGGACGACAAACCAAATTGTTATAACAATAATTAATTATTGTTAATTATATTTTTCGCATCAGGGTTGACTGCGAGTAATCAACGATGACGCTAGCAGTAGATAAGTGAAATGTGACATGGATTTTAACTGCGATGTTATTTTTCCATGTAATGAAAAATAAGTAAGAAGTAATTTTAGATATTGGGGACAGCGTACCCGTGTATCACACTCACCACACGCCACCAACAGCAGCACCGGAGGGCATACCGGATACCGGACAGGAGCTTGCAGATTGCCCGAGCCGAGATTCACGTCGAAGTCGCGGCCGCTCCTACCAATGAGGTGCACTGTTATCTGCACTCGGTGAATCCACGTCCGACACCCGAGAATATGGCGATCCTATTCATGACAGTTTGTCACAACTCTGGCCATTACTTACAAACAGGAATGACATCACACAGTAAGAATAATCTTTTAAAGGAATTTTAATTAATTTTATCTTAAATTTAATCCCTGATAATTTTAGATTCACCCAAGTCCCGAAGTTGAATGCAGAGATAACCGCTGCGATAACAGACATTGTACGGAACCGCGACAAGACTCTTGCCGCCTCACAACAACAACTCTGTTCAGGCATTACCGCTATCAACCGATTTATGGCTTTTAAAAACAGATAATAAGGTACATGCCATGAAACATTTAAGCAACGCCTGCAGGTTACTTTATGACTCCCATTTCTTAACTACGCAAAGTCGAATGAAAACTGAAATCTCCTAGCCTAGACAGAAATATACTTCACATGACCAGTGACTCGAAATGGGACGAAACTCTGTTCGGATCTTCACTTTAGGACAAGATAAAGACGGCGAAATCAATCCAAAAACAGAGCTTACAAATCAAAAAGCCCTCCCTCTAAACCTCAGAAGACTTTGCAGTCCGTAGGTCGCGTTGCAAATTGGACACCGCCCTCCCGGTATCCGGCGACCAAGGCGGGGCGGAGAATGTACAGACGGACGCCGGCACAGGCCAGCCGCGCAGCCGTACAGAGCGAGCGCGCAGGAAAAGCCTCGTGCGCAGTCACACGCTCGCCACTAGCGCAGGCACATGCAGGTAGACTTATCCTTTTTTATAAATGTTGGTTAAAAATGATTAGTAATAAAACCGTTTTAGACCGGATCAAAAAAATATACAAAATACCATTTCGAATGCCTGTTAAACATTACATTATACCTCACAATAATTTATCATTTGCAGAGAATTACGACATGTTAAATATAATAATAATCAACATGAATTAGGAACTATATCGGAATGCGAGCTTGAAAACGATCAATTTGTTATAAATTTTTTATAACGCCTGAACCTAAAAACGTTTCATTTTAAATCAAAATTTTTTAAATAAATTTATATGTACCTATCATCTTAAAATGAAAATTACCGAACGGCATGTAAATTGCAGCGTGGCGGTTATTTAGCCGCAAGTAAAGGATGCCTTTTTTCTAGTACCTATTAATGTTAACGACCGAAAATATTTACGGTCTGAATTTAAATCTAAGAACTGTTCAAAGACGTTTACTTATCAATTTAATACCGTTCGGCGTACCCGTCGCGTCTTGAGTTTTTACAAAACTTATGAGAGGGGTTTTAACTCATTTCTGATATCGTGGTTCGTTGTTAATTATGATAAGAGTAATTTGTTACCGTCACAGACTTGCAAATTTCTTGGCTTTAATTTTAATGCTAACATTTCAACCATTAGCCTACCCTCAAGATAAGCGGGGAAAAATTATAAAATTGGTTACAAAGATCATGTTCTATACGCGGTTTCGCTAAACTTGTAGGCGTTTTAGTTTCTGTTTGTCCTGCTGTTAAGTATGGTTGTATGCAAAAATTCTCGAGAGACAAAAATATCACGCTTTACATTCGATTTGTAATAATTATGACATGAAAATTAATTTACCGAAAATTATTTTAAAACATTTGCTTTGGCGGTCATCAAATATTAGTACATTATTCAATCTTATGAGACAGCCAAGTTTCACACTTGATATATACACAGACGCCTCGAGAACCGGATGGGGCGCTGTCTGTAATAAACAGAAAAGTTATGAAAAGTGGAAAGACTTAGAAAAAGGCAATCATGTTAATATCTTATAATTAATGCTTTTCTGGGTCTTAAAACTTTTGCGAGTGAACTGTCGAACTGTACAATTTTACTTCGCATTGATAATACCACCTGCAATCAGTTATGTAAATCGAACGGGTGCCATACAAACCCACCATTTAAATTACCTCGCTAGATCCATGTGTCAATGGTGCGAGCAGCGCGACCTTTACAAAATCAGAGGATAACTTGGCCGACGCCGCATCTAGGATAGTAAACCCCGATACCGAATGGGCACTATCCAGGCGTGATTTTTAATATATAGTGCAGCACCTGGTGCACAAAATTCGTTTCACGGGAACAAGATCCCGACGTAAGACCAGTAGATGCATTCACACTGCACTGGCATTCATATTAATTTTATGCGTTTGCTCCTTTTTGTCTACTTTTAAAATGTCTGCGAAAAATCGTTGACGATAAAGCTACCTGGATACTGGTATATACTATTTGGCCATCACACTTTGTATACTTAAATCCTAAAAGTTACCTTTTACAATCTTTTTTCAGGGATCAGCATCCCTTACACAAGAACCCCTTACCCTGCGTGTCGCGAGGCTCTGCGGCAGTCGTACGTCCGACGCGGTGCTCCCCTGGACTAGCGACGCTAATGCTAGCTTCGCTCTCCAACAGTACAGTTAGCCAATATAACAGTTCGCAAAATCTCTGGTGGCAATTCTGCATAGATACGAACATTCATGTCTTTAATCCACCTAAAAGATCCGTCCTTTCTATTCTGACGGCTCAATTCCTTTAGTATAGTGCCTTTTCGTATGGTACTTTAAAATTTAATTTTATGGTACTTTTAAATTTCCCACCGTTCCGCTCCATCTCTCACAGTTGAAAACGTTGGTTCAGATGACTGCATTAAACGGCTCCTTAAGGGCGCGTGGACTGAGACCCACCAAACAAACATATTCTAATGCTTGGGATCCCAAATTTTTTATACCAATTGTGACTCGAGAAGATCACGAAGAAATTAGTAATATTATTAGCAATTTGTACTGCTCCTGGAGACTCTTTCACTATTAAAATTGGAGAATATTTCTTATTCGGACAGCGGTATCAAAATTAATGTCACTGACATTATAAAGACGTCCGCCACTGGAAAGACCCACCCGTGTTATTTTTACCATATTTCAGAGAAAATGCAAGTATTTGCCCTGCAACAGTTCTCTTAGACTATGTTTCTGTTAGAAAAATATATGATCAGAGAGTACAAGCAGCAAGCTCATATTCACACAAAAAACAACACAAAGCAGGCACTAGTCAGTCTATAGCTTGATGGATTAAATCAAGTGATGTCAGAGAGCGGAGTAAACACTAAGGTTTATAGCGCTGTTTATACTGTGAAGAGAGATACGCGTCTACTTCAGCCGCTAGCTCCGCCGGCGTTAATATTGAAACCATCCTTAAAGCAGCTGGACGGACTAGTAAGTCAAAGTCCTTCGCCCGTTTCTGTAATGGAATTATTTCGGACGAAGGGGAATTTGCTAGATCCATCTGTTGACAGGACGCAAACAATTTGATTACGCCCAAATGTAAGGTACCTGTTAAATTATGTAACATTGGAATAAGTGTACGTGAAAATTTGTTTAACGTTATTAAAAATTATATAACGATATTGAACAAGAAATAAATAATTTTTAATTACATATATTTCCATAAAATATCAAAACTTTCCTCTCTTAACTACCTGGTTGAGTATATCTGAAGAATGAAGCGGAGAAATATAATAAGTGATCGAACGAACTTCTTAGGTGTAAAGTTCGATCATTATTATATGAAACGCTTCATTCGCCCGCACTATAGACACCTGAATGAAACTGAAAGTTTCGAGTCGAGTCGGAACTAGTGACGGGTAAATAGAAAAAAATTTTAGGGAAGTCAATTAAAATCTTTTAACAATGTGCGACGTTAGCTAGTGAATTAAAGGGACTACCTGGTTACGTATCTGTTCGAATGAAGCGTTTCATATTATAATGATCGAACTTCACACCTAAAAAGTTCGTTTGATCATTTATTATATGTGTAACATTCGCGTAAACCTAAGATTTTTTTATATTCAACACAAAAATATTTTTTTCAATTCGGGTCAGTAGCAACTGAGATTCGTTCGTGTTATGATATCGATATTAGTGAAAGCTATTAATACCCCAACCTCAGAAGTAAAACAATATAGTGTTGAGGACAATGTCCAATGGATATTTTTTTCTTGCCACTTTAAATTCGACCTACATACATATATGTGCTTCAAAAACGTTGTCCTCCTTCTGATGTCGTTAGCTAATAAGGTTGTTAGACAATTTGACCAGAATTCTAAATTTAATGATGTATCGTGAACATACTTCGATAAAAAATTGAAGAGGTCATGCGATAACGCAAATTTATATTCAAACACTTCGTTACACATAATTGACACACATGTGTATAAAGTTCTTAAATTGTTTCGTGGTCATTACGAAACATATTTACTTCCGGATCATTTACTATTTATTATTTGGTCTCTGTTTCCGACTCTTTTTAATTCTATGCAAGTGTCCATTAAAGGGGGGGGGGGGGAATATTTAATGTAAAGAAAAATAAGGTTCCAACAAATAAAAATATTGTGGTACAAATGAAAAAAAATATTATTAAATGGCAGCGCTCATCGGTTTCATCTGCGTGACTCTCATACCCTGCTTTTCTCATAGCATAGACTTAATATAGATAGAGATGGGAAAGCAGCCCCAAACGCGGTGGTCTTAGTCGAAAGAGATAGCAAATGCAGTACACTCCCTCTCGCTTTTTCATTCGTTTCACTCTGCGCAATCTGCATGCGAGATTGGCTAGACGAAGATAGTACTGCTTTCGAATCTTCCTTGTCTATTCACCAAGACGGCCAGTCACCGTTTAACTGCATTATCTGTATGGTATAAAAACAAACGTATGTAAATGTCTAAGTCATCTGGAAGTAAGCAATAGTGATGGACGGAGCCCACTAGCTATCGATCTATAAACCTTACAAGCTCGCTAGCGAAAATATACGAAAGGATTATACTCGCACGCCTTAAGACCGTGATACGAGAGAGAAACCTGTTCATGGTCGAACAGTTTGCGTTTCGTAATAGTCACAGCTGCCACCAACAGGTACACCGCCTCACGGAATATGTACTTACGGGACTACACAGAAGAAGACCGCACGGCACGTGCGCTATATTCTTCGATGTATCAAAGGCGTTCGATAAGGACTGGCACCAGGGCCTTATCTACAAGCTATACCGACTAGAACTGCCTGATAGACTGGTACTGACTATAAACAGCTACCTAGAGAACAGGCGGTTCTATTTTAGAGTGGAGGGCACAAGGTTCTGTACTATCCCCCACCCTCTATAATCTGTACACTAGCGACCTACCGCTCACCCCAGAGTGCAGCTGGCGATGTTCGCGGATGACACTGCACTTTTCATAAGAAACGTTCCCAGAGAGGGAGCCAGACTACTCCAAAGGGCCGTCACCGGCCTCGGCGAATGGTTCCTAAAATGGAGAATAGAGGTAAACGCGGAAAACAGTAAGTCAATACACTTCACCCAAACCAGATCACGCGCGACAGGAGAGCGCGAAAAGAAAAAGAATAAGATGGCCCCTATTCTGCTCTATGGGAACGAAATTCCTGGAGCAAAGACGGTCAAATATCTCGGCGTAACACTTAACAGATCGGATCTGGATTCACATTGACAGAGTTCTAAGAGGGGCACAATACGTCCTGTTCAAACTCCATCCTCTGATAAACAAAAGGAACAAAATGGCGAATAGACATAAGCTCACTTTTTATATCGCATGCATTCGACCGATATTGTCGTACTGCAGTGCCGCTTTCGCGCACATATCACCCCACCAATTAGAATGTTTGCAGAAACTGCGAAATAGATTCCTACGTACAGCTACTGGTTGCCCCTGGTACATACGTAACATCGATCTCCATTGTGATTTCCACCTGTCCTCGATTAAGGGCCAGTTCGAAGAGCTTTCGCAAAAGTTCTTTGAGAGGGCCCTAAATCACCCAAATAAGCTTATAAGAAAGACGTGGGTGTATGATCCGACACTAATAACCGACTCTCGATATCGCCGGCCGAAGCACGTACTGCACGACGCCGACGACGTAATAGCAGTAGCAGTTGCTAAGCCCATCCTTGATCACGAGCAAAAACACACCCAGACACCATCCGCAGTAAAATGCCAGTAGCAGTTTTTAGTCGGTAGTAGCTATTGCTTCACGACCTGAGCCCGACACATACTTATGGCTCCCTTGGGTCAGCTGGCTGGTGCGTAAATGCATTTTTCCTGCTAGAACCAATCATACGAACACCGCTCGTAGCGGTCGAGCGTTGAAATCTCACACATAGTGACACAGCTATAAGACATATGACTGACAGGATGACAAGCTCACACACCGCTTACGGAAACGAGCCCGGGTTCAAATCCGTAAGTCTAGAGCTTAGATGAATGTAGAAGTAATAAAACGCGATCTTAGAGAGCTGTAAAAATAATAATGAAATGATGA
This sequence comes from Eumaeus atala, assembly GCA_017140195.1. Taxonomy (NCBI): domain Eukaryota; kingdom Metazoa; phylum Arthropoda; class Insecta; order Lepidoptera; family Lycaenidae; genus Eumaeus; species Eumaeus atala. The sequence goes on from JAFELO010000155.1 coordinate 733,224, forward strand.
TCACGGCTTCTAGCTGATTTGAAGCGCAAAACAACCCCACCCGTCAGAGGGTTGGGGAGGAGGCCGGCTTCCTCTGGCAAGCCAAACCAGTAGATGAACTCAACATTCATTATCCACACCCCGTAACATTAAATGGCATCGTACGCGCGTCGTCCACTAGTGTGGGGAGAGGGACCGCTTTCCCCTTTTCAGTCCCAAAAATAATCACCATAAGGTAACGCCCACAATAAAATTCCGGTTCATCTCTTCCCATCTGCGGGAAAAGAGGGGGTCTATCCCCCTATCGTCTCCCTAAAACTAGAAGACAAAAAAGTCTTCCGATAGATCCGACGAACTGTAGGGGCGAGAGCAAGAGCGCCGCCAACAGTAGTAGAAAAAAAAATGTCTAAGTGTGTAGTCGAAAGTGATCACCTAAGTTTACGCGAATGTTACTAATTACATTAAAAACTACTTTTACGGATTTTATCGCGATTTATTTAATTATTTAGTTATTAAAACGTCAGGTTAGTTAAATAATAAAATAAACTACGATAAAAACCGTAGAAGTAATTTTATTGTAACGAAGATGATAAATTAAATCACCTTGTAAAACGACAATGCTATATATTCTTTTTCCTTCCCCTCAAATTTGTAGTTCTTTTTTTTTTGTGGTGTAAAAAGTATTTTTTTTTTTCTTCTTTGTATTCTGTTTTTAAGTGTACAATAAAGAGTATTTGTTTTGTACTGTATATTGTGTAGTATATTAGGTACATTTATGTTTTAGCTTCTCAGTCACATAATATCACCGCAATGTGACAGTTATGCTCTGCGGTTTGTGAATTTCCGTTAGTTTATTTGATGAGAAAGAGGGAAGGATGACAACACACCTGCATAGGGCGTTGGGAGTCATTATGCACTACAAAGTTTTTTTTTTTTCGGTGGGACCAAATACTGGTTGGCGGCGCTAGTCCAGCCTCAACAGTTCGACTGACTACGAAGACTTTTTGTCTTCAGGTTTAGGGAGACGATAGGGGGACAGACCCCCCTCTTTTCCCGCAGATGGGAAGAGATGTACCGGGATAATTGTGAGCGTACCCTATAGTAATTATTTTGGGACCGAAAAGGGGGAAGCGGTCCCCCTCCCCACTCTAGTGTTGCGGCGCGCGCACGATGCCCTTTGAGTTGCGGTGTCATGGATAAGGATAATTGAGCTCGTTTAATGTTTGGCAAAAGCCGTATTCTTAATTTATTTATTATTAGAGCTCTCTAGAGTCGCGTTATTTTTATTTCTATCAATCTAAGCTCTCAACTTACGAATTCGAACCCGGGCTCGTTTCCGTAAGCGGTGTGTGAGTTTGACATTCTGTCAGTCATATGTTATACTAAAAAGGTCCTCGTTTGCCACCTTATATTAAAAACGAATACTATTATTATTATTATTCGCCATCATTAAATTATAATCAATTGTTGTTTATTGTAAGATTTGTCCCCACGGACAGGCTAAGATCATATGACCATACCGCCGCGTCTTTTTTAGTTTATTTTTCTTTAATTGTTTTTTAAAGTATGTCTCTAGTTCGCCATTTTTCTGAAGTCTTGAATTGCCACAATTATAATCAATTTCATATAGCATGAGTACTGTGTCATTTCATACGTTCCAATACACTCACACTATTTTTTTTTTTTTATATTTTTTAATTTAAAAATCAAAGTCAACAATTACTACTTAATTTCCTTTGCCAATTCATGATTTATTTTCAAACAACGGATTTAATTTCTTTTCTTTAAAAGTATTTATGCACTGGCTACACGAATAGATGTATTGATCCAGCCACGGCCATCTTAACTGTTTCAGTTTGTTAACAGAAATGTTTTGCTTGGACGTGATTAGCTAATAACCAGTAACGTCTACAAGGTAAATTTGCAATCACGTCACTCCTGTTCAGTTTCGGCGGATGCGCATCAAAGGCATTGTTATCAATAGAGTTTCGCCCCTACTTTTGAGAACAAATTTAAAATGATTGGAATTTATTTTACTCTATTTTACATAAATAATTAATTTCTGGCTTAAATTCATTTATTCTGATAACTACTTCTTGTTTATATTTAAAGTCTTGTTGATAAAAATAACAATATTTAATAAATTATTTACGCTGTGAATCAAACTTACTAGTTCCACGGCCCACGAAAATTAAAAATATTTCTTTTTACATTACAACCCATACTATATTATAATTATTAGTTATAACCTATTCAAACCAATTTCACTATGTTATATTTATTAATTATAATAACCTATTTCACTGGCCTTCAATTTAAGACATCGAAGAGCTTTTCTAATGCAGTCAGTATGTTGAAATATTTGTGATGCAAGGAAAATTACTAAGTCTTCGAAGTTGTACGTTTAAATTAAGGCAAAATCATGATTTCATATCACCTATGCGCATTCCAAATTATCACTACTAATTTAATAAAAATAAAAAACGATACTTTCCTATTGATATGAATATACATATTATAATAAAACTACTTTTTACTGTCAGTTCCAAGGTGAACTTGAACGGATTCGTCTATCCTTTCGTGTATCCGGCCCTTATGTTGTATTTTAAAAACAAATTAATGTCAGATTTCAAATGATATTTCATGGTTGTTTTAGGGAGTATATTGATCAAAGACATAACTCTTATATGTTGTAAAGTCGAATATATGTACGCAGTTCGAAAAGTAAAATGAACTCATCAAACTTTTATATTTATCTACAGTGGCGCCACCTTTAGTCGCGAAATCTTAGAGCATTGGTTTCTAAGGTTTCTTAGAGCACTGTCTACATATTCATATATTGTAATTGTCAAGGTAAATAAGCTGGCGTTTAAAAATTCAAAGAGTTGTTTACTTTTTAGAAGGCATGCTTTTATTAAAGCTTTATTCAGTTTTTTCTATTTCAATAGAATCTATTATTTATTAGTAAAATACTTGTATATAATCAACATCCTACAACGTTGAGACAAATAATAATCGAGTAAATTGAAAGAACTTTGTGGAAAACGGAACGCTCTCTTGATGTGACTTACTCTCTCCATAGGAATTGCGCGCGCATTCTGTTTACAGAAAAATAATCCTGATATTTTACTCCTACAATATCCTAAAATTTAACACAATTTTTGTTATAATCAGAAATGTAAACAATTTTGAAATACTATACGTATACTAAATGCATTAAACTTAACTAATAAAATAATAAATTGTAAACATGAATACAAAAGTAAAATATGTTTTAATCTAACATTATCAACTATGGTCATAACTTAATAAACTTTCGAAAGCAATGAGTACAAATTTCACTACGCGTAAATATAACAAAAGATACCAGGTGATTGTGGAAAAATCGATAATTTATTATACGACAAGATAGGAGTGCTGTAAATCAGTGAACAGCAATATATTTCCTTTTCGCTTTAATGATCGTATTAAATATACACACAAAGGTATCTGCGAGCTGTGTGTAGATTCAATCGATATACCTAATCTAAATCAAAGCTAATAGTTTCTTTTATTAGTCGAAAAAGAGTTTCTACATACATTTAGATTGCCCAAATATCTAATCAATGTAATTCTAAAAAAGAAATGGTATTTGATAGAGTGACATCAGTGCGATTGCGAAAAAGGGTAAGTTCTTTTTATATATTTACACACAATTTAGCGATCATAAAAATTAAAAGAAGGTGTGAGTAGGTACTTCAGTGACTAACTAATTAATAATTAGCTACACATTCCTCTCAGAAGTGCCTATTACTACAAAAGGATAAAATAAAGTATTAGCTACTACAAAAGCAATTAGAAAATGTTGCTAAAGCGAACGGAAAACATTTCTTCCGGAGCAAACCTTAACGAATAGCGTAGCGTTGGTTTTAACTATATACTATATAAGTATCTACCTAAAAGCTTATTATGGGCAAACCTCGGCACCCAAGCACTGTGAGAAGCAAATTCACGTTGAATTGATATCTCCACCGTATCACTATATTGTAATACTCTTAACTATCCTTTCAAATATTAAACTTATGCCACGATACCTCGGGTATTGCAGCTTACAGCGAGCATCGGAGATTACTTGCCTGTCGGTGACCCAATTGCTCGTTTACAAGTGTATCGGCAGCAGCACACACTGAACTAAAGTCTACTAAACGTAAACTAAAAGTGTATAGAAATACTACGTATTCTCATAGTCACTGCACTGCCAGAGATTCAGCGGTAAGAGTGGTTTGTGAGATTTCTGACTCCTTTACTGCAGTTTTATGAAATCAGGACGCAATTAAAACTTTTTTAATTTTAAATGCAAGTGACATACAATACATACTAAAAGGCCAACTATGTCAGATGATGTACGTAGCAACATAGAAGAAATGCTGCGAGGTGAAGCAGATCCAGCCATGTGCAAACTTATGTCAACTAGACCAACAAAATGTAAGCGCCGGTAAAACATAATATAGTTTAATAGTATACGTATCCGCAAACAGGCAAGATGTAAGTACGAGTAACACCCAACGATCCGAAAAATTCAACAAAAACAAGGATTTCTATTCAAAATCTACATTGTAAATTACCTTAGTAAAAAAGTGATGGATTTAAAAAAAAACAGTTTAAAATACCAAAAGTTCATTACTTTCCACTCTTTGTCATTTTTTAATTTTTTTGAGTTTCATAAACTCGACTGTGTTTTTAGTTTATGTACAAGCATCAAGGTAGGGCACCCAACGGGCTAACACCTGGCGGGTAGCCTACCAAAGGTATCGCATTTAGTGGTGACGATTATTTGTAACGATGAGAAATATTCAAAATAAAGCAAAACAACAGTTTTATATGTACCACAAAACTTAACTAGCTTAGGCATAAGTTACTAGTTGAACCGTTGTAAAAGTAGGGGTTTGCCCATCGTAACAGTTAGCTCCCTGAATTGGTTGTAAAAATTCAAGTGTTACAATACGGATGTTTTTTTTCCGGAACTTAAGATGTGAATGCGAGGAGATGCCCAATGCACCTTCATCGGATTGCTATGAGGGCTGTTCGGGCGACGAGGGTACAGTTGTGAAATTAGTATTGCATTATGATTTAGATCTACTTAAGCTCAAGAGCCGAACGCCTGATCACCCTCAATAGTCTAGATTGATTTTTATGATACTTCTTTCTTTTTTTGAACCTTTAGTGAATCATGCCGAGAAATTGGCATATCGATGTCGATTTTTATGGTTCTCAGCAGTGGGGTTACTATGCTGTTATAACTATAAAACTGTACAGAGCCTCGTGAAAAATTCAAAGATCTGAGCCCTGTCGCCCAACATAAACCCGACCGTAACTCTTTCCTGTAAGGATGAATTGTGGCCGGGACCCGTGGCAGTTTGCTGTCTTACCTCCTTATAGATACGTCACTGGTTCACTAAAAGTTAGCAATTTTGTCACCTGTGCGAAGCTGAGAGGGATTAGGGCGCGTTACCAGTTGTTGTCTATAACATTAATTTGAATACTTTATTCTTGTACATACATAAATAGGCTCATAAACCAATTCGAAGTAATCCGATCGAATTAATTAATCTATAAATCGCTGGAAACGGTTTAATTTCGTACTTAAAGGTCGATAAGATTTATTTCTTAATTTCCGCCGCAAGCCATGAAAGCCTGACAATTGAAAAGGAAACAATAAAAACAAAACTGTCCGTGGATCAGGCAAGCTGTGGTGTAGCTATAACACAATTACCCTTAAGTTTTTCTTACCGGCCAGTCGTCTTGTCTCTTGAGGAGTAAGCACGCGCGTCCAAAAAATGTTTCCTGATATTCAATATGTGGTTATTTAAACTTTTACAAAAGTGAATTGAAACCTGTGTGTTATTTCCGATGGAAATTAAAGTCGACGTAGTGAGTAACATTTTTTTCATGTTTAACTAGAACATTCTATGTTAAATTTATACTTTATTTAAAATATTTAAATTAGGAATAAAATTATTAACATGTGCTGTGCCTATAGGCTTAATTTAATACAAGCCTAAAATCTAGTTTAGGCATCAGTACCCCACAATACACACCCATACTAACAACATAAATTTTCACTTTAAATACATAAAATATGTATTGTCGTGGGAAATAAACACATTATTATTTATTTATTTCATTAATTATGTATTCTTTCTTTCATTACAACACTACTGCATATAAAATCGTATAATACTGTTCTAGTTATAATAACAACTAAAACATAAACATACCTGTTCTACCTATGTGCCTATTTTTGTAGGATTTTGGTTGTTCACATTACCACAGGTTACTGAATGGAACATAGGAATGCAAAGTAAAACTTATTGGGGATTGTAATTTCATTTAATTAAATTAATTTGAGCAGAAAATATTCGCACTAATTATAATGATTGGACGCCACAATGGTACAGTAGTTCTAATTCATCTTACATGATTATCCATATGTCCAAATACCTTAAATCGCACTCCCAGGGCATCTATCCAGAAGAATCAGCAATAAGAACACTCGGAAACGATGTCGTATTTACGCATGTCACCGTCTTAGCGTTCTTCGAATTGGACACATGTTTATGTTACCTGAACGGAATAAATATAATGATGATATAACAAATATAGTGATAGTGGGCAAGTTAATTGATATCAATTAACTAGCCCGATATACTACGCTCGCTCATTCAGGGCAATGTCGATTGTGATGCCCTGAGGGTGACTAGGCGTCAGGCCGAGTCAAGTATGTCACGACTAGTTCTTCTTTTTAGAGAGATCATGCACTCACGCATTTGCAGCAAGAAAAGTAGGTGTTCTGCACCTGACCTATGTCCGGCCTATATAGCCTAGGAGCCTAAACAAGCAATCGGATCGCTTGATTGCACAACTACGCCCATAGGTACAACGACAAGTTTACGTATTATTCCAATAGGGGGTGGACGCCTAAAGCCCTCTCTGTTCTTGCCAGCCCATTTTGGCAGGCCATCCAGTATGACGCTACCTATTTTATAGAATAGCTATTGTGCCAAGGATTTTCACATATGTAGTAAACTATTTGATTTTTATAGTTGGTAACTCCATGGGTTTTTTTTTTTTCAATTTTCCATTTAATTTTCTCGATCTGAATTTATATAAAATTAATTTACTTTAAGGGAATGTAGTTATACCAAATTTTTTCGATCTATTCAATTACGCCACAATTTAGTGTCAAACAAAACAAATACAGTGTGTTAGACTAAAAGCTTTGCTTGTGATTTGATATCTTTTCATCCGCGAAATACAATTCTACTCTCACTTGATTGTGATTTGAGCACAACCCTTGAATTCAATAGAGTAGATAGACCTTCGAACAAATAGATACATAGATAAACACTCTATTTGCAATAATAAACACAGTAACTAGATATATTATGTTACATTATATAACATTTATCACCTTTCTAGTAGATTTTGAGACTTTGTTTTATAATGAGTACATTATAAAACAAAGTCTCAAAATCTGCTATACGGATTTTGATACGGTTTCATCGTATTCTGTATTAAATTACACATAATAATAATAATAATAATATCTGTGGACTTATTACACCACGTTAGCCCACATTTATAATAAAAGTTAACGGGTATCCGAAGCCCAGATGCTGGTCAATTCTTGAATAGCTTTAAATTTTGAAAATAACCATTTTTTTATAGAATAGAGGGCAAAGGTGCAATCGGAGTATTTTTAGGACTACCGACGCCCACGAACATACACACAACTACAATTCCGATGGGTATGTGATGTGTAACTATAGTATAACTATAACAAAATTTTGACATCCTCCAATTTAAAAGTCAGTCATTAAGATGAAGCTCATCCTCAGGATACTGAGAAGTATATATGTAAGTAGGTAACAAATTTCAATTTATTGCCACGCAGCTTAATGTTTTCGGTGTGCGTGATGTTTTTTTAGGCGCGGTTCGGTAAGTACGGAACATTTGTCTAGTCCTTTGCCCCGCTTCACGCAATCGGGGGCTCCAGGTTGGCTGATGCATAGCAACAAAAAGTAAACTTCAATTCTTGTACACGGACCGCGGCGTCCGACTACTGAAACCGGACTTAGACTGGCACCGAGTGAGATCTTAAAGTTTCTTCCAGTAGTATCGCCTCCCATCGATGGAATGCGCTAGATTATACATCGCGTCCTCATGTACCTTGATTATCGCATCTGTTGTGCTAACCAATTTTCACAACGAGGCGATTCTGCCAAGAGGCGTGTCGATCGACAAAATTATCATTAGTATGTACGTAATTAAGTCTGACTTGCTAGTATGGCCACGTAACACGCAATTTTAATAGTTACTCGCTTACACATTGTATTGTTTTAATAGCATCACCTAACAACTAAGTATATTTAAAGGAATTCTGAAAACCGACTCAAATTACATGATGGAGTCTGCGCGATAAAACGTAGTTAGACAAACGTTAAAAAACAGGCAACAAAACGGTACGGTAGATAGATAGAACGATAGAATTTTTACGGTAGATAGAACCATTATCTATCTAATAATTCGCAGTAATTCTTTGACATGAATCAAAAATGTCGACGTTCTAAAGGCTATACAATTGGCTCTTTATTAACACCTCATGTAATTTTTCTTCAATATTTTTAACCAGGTTTTATCCAAACTTCTGTACTAATAACATAAAGCTGAGGAGTTTGTTTGTTTGGACGCGCTAATCTCAAGCACCACAGACCCGTATTGAAAATTAATTTGACGTCTGACTTACACGTTGGACTGAAAAATTATTTTGTAGGCAAATCACAGGTACATCCATAAGAATGTTTATAGACTATCCACTATGACGCTACTATCAATATTGCCGGAGTTACGCGGCGCTGCTAGTTATTTTATATACAAAACATAGAGCCTACCTACTATCCTGTATAATGTTTATTCTTCTTACTACGGATCAAGCTCTCTCACTTGGGAGATTTACTAACTCTACCGGTCATATAAACGCTTATATATCCTGTAGAGTTAGCACATCTCTGTTTAGCCAAGTCTACGTCGCGGTCATATTGTCTAAATCGCCGTATTTTATTACGGCTAGCTTACGACATTCAAGAGCAGGACATGTCTTGTGGCGGGCCAACGATTCGCGGGATAGATTACGGCCGAGTGAAATTCCGCCAAAACGTGTCGGGCGTTACACGTTATTCAATACAACTAGCCTTATTATTACTTGACACATTTTAGTTCCTAGTTTAACACTCGAATACGGAGAATAAAAAAACTGTGCCGGTGTGTTGCTGTGTTCGAAGGTTAAGTCATTTTTTTATTTGCACTCACACTACACACACACTTACACTTGTCCTAATTTTATAATTGTATCGATTAGTATCACTGCCTAAAATTAGGATATTCGATTTGGCTAAACTTCAGCCGCCATATTTAAGAACATATCACAGTGACAATCCGGTCAATACGACAACGACGTCTACGACTTCAAATTCATATTCATCTGAAATTTCAACGTTCAGTTCGTTTAGCATATGTATTTGAAACCTACATCACTCACTGCTGGTCATCTCCACAGAAATCTGTGGGGGGGCTACGGGCATCGAGGCGGACCTCATAACCCGGGTAGGGTCGAAAGGGGATGGATGACTATCCCCTCGGTAACGGGGCCACAATAATTTGCGGGTTTGCCATCGAAACCTACATCAACAAAGGCCATCTTCATGTTGCTGCATGTTGGGTTGCCCCATGGTGTCAACATATGTCATGTTGACACGTGTTTATGTCTCGATATATGAAGTAAATACCAATTAAGATAATGAGAGTGCCGACGCACCCATACTTCACAAAAAGTAATTGATAATCTATAATTTGTTTGATGTGCGCGGTAATATAACGCCGCACACAGAAATTTGTATTTCAGATCTTTTCCGTAATAAAATAACGGTTACTATACTTTTCGAGTAGGTCTGAAAACATTTTTTGTCTATTTATAAAATGGAGAGTGGTGGATGATGGAGACTGCTTGGAAGAGGTCCGCGTGCACTTCGAGCGTTCGAGCCCCGTCCTTGTCATGGATGTTTATATACGTATTTCATATATCTATATAATAAACATCTTAGTATACTTATAACACAAGTCCTTACGGTACTTAGCGCAGGAATAGGCAACGCTAGTGTGATAAGTCCACAGATATTATTATTATACGTTATATAGTTTATTGCACTACAAAACGATACATTTTAAGTGTATTGAATATTCAAATCATTTGCTAGTAGCAGGTTGAGTAATGCAATAATTGAGGTAGTCAATAACAAGCAAGGTCAAACCATTAACCTCAACCGCTATGTGATTAGAATAAGTAAGTGGGAACTGAGGCCGGAGCCGAATATATTGTGGGGGCTCTCTTCCAGTTGAGTTCAATAGTTTTTTTAAATACTATATGTGAATAAACAAACAGTCGGAGCCCTCCGATGGCCACAGACGCCAAAAAAACATGAGCGTATTTACTATGCCGATACGTTGCGTCATTTCCTCTTCTCCAATAAGCCACCGGCTGCTCACGAACCGTACAAAGCGCACCGCTACTGAGATTATTATTCTGTTGGAGAGTGTCAGTGTAATTTTTTTCCATATAAGTCTCCATCATCAGTAATTCTTTTCAGTTTCTTATATGACGCGATAATCTTCTTCAATTGGTTAAGATGATATAGAAAGGTATCTTTCTTAGCCATTCTCTTCCTCCTTTTTCTCCAAGTGTGGTTGAGATGACAGTTAGACCTAGGAGCCAACAAATATTGGGTAGTAACTCGCGATTTGTTTCTCAAAGACACAACATATGAAATATTAATGTCTTCGCGAACATATAGCGCTTAGCCCAATTACTTATTGGTCAGAATATAAAGTTTCCAAAACATCTAGATCTACTATAGTAACTCCGCGATTACTCATGCCCACATATATCTGTATGAATGCTGTCATGCATATGCGTCGCCCTTCTTAACTCCTCCCATCCATTCGGCCAAATAATAAACGTATTAATTGGTAATCGTCTACATGTCCAATATTTTAATTACCTTAAGCGTTTCAGCAATGTACGGGATTATGAGGCCTCATTTTTACATTTTTCATTCATTAGCACCATACATATATATATATATATATATATATATATATATTTTTTTTTTTTTTTCAAAAAGCCGTCAAAAATCAGAACTCATGTGAAATTTTCACAAAAACTTCTAGTACATAGCAGGAGCATATACCATAAATCTCCAAGTGAAGACTTTAGTCATGAACCTTAAACTTTTATTTAACTGCATATACGTGTCGCCGCTCAGCCACGTTGTCTTAGTACTTAAATGGTCCTTCCTGTTATAGAAAATGAAACGAGCACCAAGACTCTTTATGTTCCGTTTTATTGAAGTCATTAATTCACAAACGATGACCGCGCCTAATGTTTTCATACCGCACATAAAGCGCCACCATAACATATAATGTTTATCGCATATAGCTGATTAAATAATAGGCGTGCATGTTCACCAAGGTACGGTTTCCTCAGTGAAAGAATATTATTTCACGCCGTCCTAGTGCGCTATATACAGCAATGGAGTTAACTCTTACAAAATATAAGTCAGACAAGGGGCTGGAATGTGGAGCAAGGCGTGGAGCTTGGCATCATTAATTGACTAAGTAACAGGTAGTGCCATGCTGTATTCCCGTTTGACTTCGAATTGATCTGGCATGGCCAGGGACAGCAGTAAAATGAAGTGTCTCGTTCCGTACGCTTTGTGAGTAGCCGGTCGTTCATTGGAGGGGAGGAAGAAAGAAGGGCAACGAATCTGCATGACAATATGGCAGATGTCTATGGGCGTCGTTAGGCGTCTCCGATTGCTCTTTCGTCCCTATACTATAACAAATAGAATATAAACTAAATACACATTTTGTTTTAGCACACGGTCTATCCGACGAGTAGCCAGCCGCAATGCGCCCTGAAGACTCAAGGTACCAAGGGTCCGTACGGATCATGGTGCACACCAGCTTCAACCCCCACACACGCGGGGTAAGGCTTATCGTACTATATGAGCCAGAATACATCATATGGTATTTTCAAGTATTAGTTCTTGTAGGCATTAAGACATTGTCTCTGCTGAAGTTTTTATATGATCTTCTGAGATCCTTTGATCGAGATCTTTGAGATTTTTAGCCGGAACTTATGTTAAATAAAATGACTTAACAAGAAAATAGAAAAATAAATTTTCCAAAAACTTCTAGAAAGAAATTTTTTAATTCTAAATATCAATAATGATCTATTGCTAAGAGAATCATCATCGCATCGTGGCCACGCATTTAACGTTGATAAATTACACCTATTTATTGCATATTGTTATTTCAGATTGACAAAAACAAATTCAAATATCGAATCGAAAACCCAAATAAAAAATGATACTCAAGAGAAGAAGGACAGGTAAATAACACTATTTTGAAATTTCTCATATAGTTCTTTCTAGAGTAATATTCTACTGAAAAGAATTTAAATAATTATCTTTTCCCTGTCCCCCCTAAAAAAAAGTAAATTATAAATTGCCTGCATATTAAAATATTATTTTCAATTAATTATTTTAGCTCGATCATACCGATTTACAAAGTGAAACTTTTAACCCTTGTGACGCCTAAGAAACATCGAGCAAAGGAAATTCAGGAAACAATTACTGAACTACAGGAGTTTAAAGAACCAAAGCCTGAAGAGAGCCCGGTTAAGAAGTATGTATTTAAAAATATCGCAGTCATTTACAGAAATAAAACATCTTTTACGTTTATGTGGGGCATCCAAGTGGATAAATTAATCTAAAATCTAAACAGATACCTAGGTCAGGAGAAACTACGTTAGGACAAATAACAGTGCTATTTGACCTAAGTGGGGTCCGATGCGTGTGTGGGACACGCGACTGAATCGAGTACCCACTAAAACCCCAGGAATGCCATCTTTTGGCCAGATATAAGACAATAATTTAGTTGCTTGTAACATAAATTTACAAAGTAATTTATTTTAAGCGTGCCTATTCTAGAGATTCTTCGAAGCATGTGCAAAAGGTAGTACAGCAGGTGGAGACGCCTCAGAGCCCCGTGCCCTCTTCGCCGTTGCGGAACAAAAAGTGCAAAGGATTTATCAAGTTACTGCCGCTATGTGATCCATTTATGCCAATAGATCCTCAGGGTAAGATAAGTATAGAACTAATCGGAACCTTTAAAGTTCCATTAAATACGTTTTCTTTCTTCGCCGCCCCAAGAAAGTGTTTTATGTCATGGTGTAACTTTTGTCAAGCTAGTGCACGAATAATAGCCGGAGTTATCAATGGTCTGCCATCATTTCCTTTTCCTAGACACGGCCTTTATTTAAGAATCTCATCCAACGAGTTCGAGAAGGCGAGTTGAGTTCATCTTTTTCACTATAATTGGTTACTTTAGATCTTTACGTGCACCTTCATTACGAATAGTGTGAGCGTAAGTATATGCTGGCATGGAAGGCAAAGGGCTCGTTGAGCGACTGCAAGTAGACCAGTCCAGTTGAAGGAGGGCAGCGCATCTGCATATGCAGATTTTATTGCGCATCGGTATTCACATCACACACAAAGGCTACGATTGCTAATTTGTCTTCCTATGCAAAAAAAATATCTGGTCTTTAGTTACGATTTTAAAAGAAGTTGATCGAGTGATTGAATTGAAAAGCTCACAGTTGAAGCTGAGGCGCTCACAAATTAGTGAAACCGTACAAGCCACCAGTGGTGTTCAGTACAGCTTCTAGTACAAAAGAAAATACTTTAGGTTTCGTACATTGTTTTCAAGTTAAATCATTTTTGTATTGACTATGATAAAAAGAAATGTCAGTAAAGTAATGAGATGAACACATTATGTTAGATTGACGGAACACATTTTTGTTTCACATTCGTGTTTCAAATCACAATGATTCCAATGAAGTAGGTGTGTTTCTTCACACGCCTGACGCTATATTTGCTTTGCTATGGCACGAACAAAGTATCTCTTTCAGACACACAGATTTATTGTTATACTACCTGTATCCCGCAGTTTCTGTAATTCGTCTCAAGAGAATTATTTATTCTTTCGCAACAAAATAATTTTTAGATTATTTTACATTGTAATATATAACTCTGCAATTTTTTATCGAAAACCGTTTAGTAGACTTTGGGCGAAGAAATATGAAACATAAATACTTAGGCACAAACTTTCGCATTTATAAAATTTTATTATACGAAAAACTTTTCTTGTGGAAGATAACATCTTCCCAATCGCAAGGAAGCAACAAACAAAGAAGGAACAAAGTTCTACGTTTAAAATACTATTCCAATTAAATTGGAATAGACATGATATCAGATTTAAACTGGGAGGCAAAGCATTACTTGGAGTCCATTGAAAGAGATTCATGCTCAGTGGGCGAATAGCTACTCTTATAGTATAGGAGAACAAACGAGCAATCGGAGCCCTTTTACGACTACCAACGCCCATGAAAGTCGGCATAATTACTATGCCGATGTGTTGTCCTCCATCTCACCTCCCCCAATGGACCACCGGGTACCATGGCATTACCTCTTACTACAAGCTGATGATGGAACGGCATAATGTATGAAAATGTCCGTATTGTGCCGGCGACCTACAAATTACATTAATGGGTCTGACTTGTACAAATAAGATCGTACCGCAGGGGTCAATTAACGAAATTAAAGTGGTTCACAATATGCTATAATGATTAGGTCAGCTTTAATAGTTGTACTCATCGAACAACACTCATCAAATAGCGACCATCCGAACAACGTTCCTTCACACCATTGTGAGATGCACTTCCCCGGTCGTGCCGGTCATTTCTTCACTTCACAAGTACCCAGTGGCACAGTGTAATAATAGATAACATGTGTGGACTTATCAAACCACGTTAGGCTAGTCCTGTGGTAGGTACCGTAAGGATTTGTCTTACAGGTACTGGACAACGGAAATATATTTAGGATTTTTATACATTTGAAATCTTATATATTTAAGATTCTTTTATTATAGAAGAACATATAATACTTATATAAACATCCATGAAATAGGCGGAATTTGAACCCGTGACCTCTGGCGTAAAGCGCGGACTAACCGCCACGTTACCAACTGAGCCCATCCGGTCGTCAAAATTCTGTATATAGATGACGGCGTAACAATAAGAGTTCAATGAAGTTTGTTTCCAGGGTCATTGAAGTGGAGGATGGCATGACATTCATGCAGTGATGTAAAATGCTCCGATTGCATGTCTACTGCCTCGTGGCCATAAACTGTTAACAAATCCTGACAAATACCTTTATCCTGACAATTACCAACAGGTATAGAAGTCGGGCCCGCGAGACTCCCCTTCTGCTGTAAGGCCATGGACGAGGGGCCGGTTCCGCACACACCTTGGCTGGGAGCAATACTAACATCGGTTATTGCAACGCCACCGTGTAAACAATTGTTTGTGCAATTCAGGTCGTGGTTATATAAGCTGGCTGCTGTTCGTCACGTTCTGCTACAGCTACAACGCCTGGTGCATTGCCCTGAGGGCGACGTTCCCTTACCAGACACCACAGAACACGCCGCTGTGGATGATAGCCGATTATATCTGCGATGTTGTATACTTGCTGGACGTGTTTTTCGTCAAACCGAGACTCATGTTCCTACACGAAGGGTTCTGGGTCGACGACCCTGTTCTTACGAGGGATCATTACAGGGGGAAACTTCAGTTCAAGGTAAGCTAGAAAAATGTCAGGAGCATGTTTGCCATATGCCCGACTGCTCCACCAATATAGTGTTTAAAATATAGTGGTCAATTTTCGGGGTAAGCACTCCCCTTTTATACTCAACTAGCAGCGCCACGTGGTTTCACCCGCGTATCATACTAAAATTTCATCACTTCTTCACCGCCTATTTCACCCCCTTAGGGATTGAATTCTAAAATTCCTTTCTTAGTGCTTATTGCTTATTTAGATCATGAAAGTAACCTCTACTCCAAACTTCATGTTTCCTGATACTGATACCTCCTTTGTAGTTCCCGGAGCTGAACATTAAAACTTTTTTTTTTCAGTTTGATTTGATATCTCTTCTACCACTGGATATACTTTACATATATTATGGTACTCAAAAGGTGATATTGCGTTTTCCGAGACTGCTGAAACTGCAAACATTTTGGGAGTTTCACCAAGCCATGGATCGTGTCCTAGCTTCACCTTATGTGGTGAGTACACCTATAAATACATAGAGTTTGTTAAGAACATGGAACGTTTACTTTTACTTTCAATCTAATGGATAATATCTATAACGCTTTAAAATGTAATAGCTAATATTTACACTTCACTAGCACCACCAGTTCAAGAGATTTCGCCAATAACGAATATTTAACCTAAATGACTTTTGGACCAGGGCAGTGTTACGTCAGCCTGGATTTATAGAAGTGCTACGTGGATATCTGCTACGCCATCGTAGCAATGCTATGGTTTTAGAACTTTTTCGGACCTATTCTATAGCTTAATATAATGCGGCATGCGTCATATTGACCAAAAATTTTAGGCATCGACATAATGTTTCACTTTAAAGATACTGTCCTTAATATTATATGTATAATTTTAGTAAATGTGTGATAATTCACACGTTTGCTTTTTAATAGGTATTATTATAATAATTATTTGTAAGCGGGACCTATGGAACCTAAATTTTCACTTTATTTGCCACATCGTTCTGGGATCGCCGGGACTTAACTAGGAACTTGTGAAACCGGTTTTATATGTATTAAAACTATTACACAGCTGTCTTCCTACCTAGGTACGTATAGGCAAGACGTTGTTCTACATCTTCTACCTGATCCACCTGAACGCCTGTGCGTACTACGCGATGAGCACGCACATAGGGCTGGCTTCAAACGGCTGGGTGTACGACAACCAGGGCAACGCCTATCTTCGCTGCTTCTACTTCGCTACCAAAACTGCCACTTCTATTGGTGAGATCGGGTTTTGATGATCTTTACAACATCAATGTGGTATAGAGGATGGGTGAATTTAACTCAACTCCTCATAATAAAATACCTACTACATTGGTTTTAAGGTACATTCAAAAGTTCGGAATCGGGGTAGTGATAAAATTCTCTGTAGGGTTTTAAGAAAACGAAGAAAAATGTAGATTATAAATTTATACATACGATAAGTTTTAGATTCAATGTTAAATATACATTCCTAATTACAACGTATTGTGAACATTATAGACGTTACTTTATTTGTAGAACATTATAGAAGTTAGCGTATAACTTATTAGGTGTACAGGTATGCACACATGTAGGATTAAACGTGTATGATATAGAATGCGTATTCTGTACATATAGTTGACGGAGTGTCTTGTCACTTCTTGGAAAATTCATATTATGACTTAAATAAAAATACTATTTCCACAAATTTACTGATTTAAAGTACATATCTACCGGTTTCGAGTAATTCATCATCAGGGTTTTTTTTTACTCCAGTTATCGTATTCTATATCTTACGTCCGAATTATTAATTATATCAACTTTGTTTGGTCTTTTTAAAATATTTTTTTTTTCAGTTAAATAATTTTTTGCTGTTTTAAATTAGGTATCTCAAGATCTACTTCCACTGTTTACGTATTGCTTTTTTATAGTATAACAGGGGATACGAGCCTTTTGATAGCAACCGACGCCCATAGACACCAGCACAAGTCTTCTCTCCTCCCTCGTTCTCTTTACAATGTCTCATCGGTCGCAGGGAAAAACCCGAAACCGGAGAACACAATCGAGTACCTGTTCATGACGGCGGCGTGGCTGATGGGCGTGTTCGTGTTCGCGCTGCTCATCGGCCAGATACGAGACATCATCGCGACGGCGACCAGGGCGAGGGTGCGTTACTATTGCATTATACTCATATTGACCTTAAACAGTAGGTATGTAATATCCTTATTAGAGTTCCGTTCTCAAACGGTAAAAACGGGCCGTGTTACTCAGACTCAGTTGCCCGTCTCTCTGCCTGTTACCAGGGTGTATCTCGTGGGCTGTGGTAGCCAGACAGTTGTAACTAAAGCATATGATGTATTTCTGGTGTCAATTCAACAATGAATACTAAAAGTAAAGTAAATGCAGAAACGTTGCCTTCTATTAGTCAAAAGACTACAGCACAAAACACGCTCTCCCTTGGCCTGTTAAGAAAATTTTAATCATCAATTTTAATAATTTTAAAATTTTAATTTAATAAAAAAAAAACATACTTTTGGCCTTGGTCTAGTACAAAAATTACCAAGTATTTTCCCTGCGTGAAGCTCATTGCTTAGTTACCATATTCGAAAACAATATAAACATAACACACAAATATAAGTACAGTAAGGGGCGGGGCTCTAGCGGCTGTGTCGCCGCGTCACAGTTATCACTACGATGACGCATTTTATGTGATTTTTGAAATTTCCGTTCCAACGAAATGGGGGGATTTGGTTAAGGGTTAGACGTCTGTATATCCTCTGGTCTTGCGGATCTGGGCATGTGTCTCTAGTCACCTTAAGTTTCCCCAACTGGCTCCTCATGACCCAATCTAACACAACACAGACGGAGTACCGCAAGACCGTGGACGGCTGCCGACAGTACCTGAGCGGCCTCAACATGCCGGCGTCGCTGCAGCGCCGCATCACCTGCTGGTTCTCCTACACCTGGGGGCAGCAGAGGTGCTTCGGTGAGGACATTACACTAACAGAACTGAGATAAATGTACAACTAACACTACGTCCACATGTTTATTGTTCTTTTTTCCCTTTTCCAAAATTGAAACTTGTATAAGAGAGCAGTAATACATTTTATTGAGATTTACTTTAGTAAACACTAACCTTTTTAATTTATGAAGAGAGATTTCCTATACATATCGCCTATTTTCTCATTCTTCTGCCTTTACCTATTTCATACTCCTTTGTGACATATGTACAATTATCCACGAATCTTACACTTTTTCTGATTTTGTGCCATTTACAGATTTTTGGGTATCCGTAGCTAATTGGCAGAGAAAGGAACACTTATAATTTTGTTTTGTCTGTCTGTTTGTTTTTATAATTTTAATGAATTTGTGCAACAAAACATGATGATATTTAGAGTAGAACACAATTAGTAACAAATATTGTAAAAAGTAAGATTGTAATAATAATAACAGTAATGAATAAGAGAAGCTTCACAATATAAATCTGTTTCTATGCTTATGAATGAACGATATCTACTATATAAATTTGACAAATTTTGACATAGAGGTGATAATAAACTGAGATGAATAGTCATAGAACCGTGTGTTCGATATTCTGGGGAAATAATAGTGAAATTTATTTATAATTAATTAAAATAAATAAATAAAAATAATACTGTTCACTAATGTTTTGAAAGACGGCTTTAAGACTTTGAACTGGGCAAAATGCGGCATAAATATTAACGGCGAGTACCTCTCACATCTTCGTTTCGCCGACGATATCTTTGTGATGGCGGAACCGTTGGAGAGTTTGCAGGAAATGTTGCACGGCCTAAATGAATCCTCCCGACGTATTGGCCTTATGATGAACTTGGACAAGACAAGGGTCATGTTGAAGGAACACGTTCTCCCTAGGCCGGTTAACGACGATGGTGCTATTCTGAGAGTCGTAGACGAACACGTCTACCTCGGGCAACTGTTGCAATTAGGTAGACGTAACTTCGAGAAGGAAGCCGATAGAAGGATTTATTTGGGCTGGGTTATTAGCATTCCGGAAGCTTCGTCACATTCTAACGTCGCCTGTACAGCACTGCTTGAAGATGCAAGTATTCAACCAATGCGATGCAAGTATTCAACCAATGCGTTCTCCCCGTGATGAGCTACGGGACCAAAACATGGCCTCCTGGTTTAGGACTGGTCCTCGAGTTTGTGGAACCTCAGCGGGCTATTGAACGTGCTATGTTAGGTGTTTTTCTGCCCGACAGAATTGGTAACGAAGTCATAAGGCAAAGAACTAAAGTGTCCGATATCACGCGACGAATAGGCTCGCTGAAGTCGCAATGGGCCAGTAATACACTCAGAAGAACAGATGGCAGATGCGCCAGTAAGGTTATGGAGTGGAGGCCGCGTTTAGGAAAAGGAAGCGTTGGTCGACCGTTCACCAGGTGGGAAGACGATCTCCGTCAAGTAGCCGGTTTGGGATGGATGCGAGTAGCAGGAGATCGGTCGTCTAAGCGTTCATTGAGAGAGGCCTATGTCCTCTGATAAGGGCTGGTAATGATGATGATGAAATATAACATACAATTGGAATTATTAAATTAGATTTAATTATACTATTAAAGTATTAAATATTTGCATGTATGGCAGAATATGTTGGTGATTATGCCTACCGTTTGGTACACCTACTTTGTAACTACCCATATTCGAGCTAATAAAAACTTATTTCTTTCTTTCTTTCGGTCCGTCCGTAAGTCACAGACTGTTGAGGTAGCACTCCATACTGAGATGAAAAAATATCTCAAGAGACCATAATTGTGCGGTGTCACTGGATAGGTCTTTCTAAATAGTATGGAGGTTTATAAGAAAGTTTCTTATGCTAATACTTTGTCGAGTGGTACCCCTCCCCCCTTCCTTCTATAACTTGTAAACTATCGAAGGGAAAATTATATAAAACAAACATTGAAATTATAGGAATCCATAAAAAATCAGAGGTATATTGGTTTGAAAATAATCGATTTAATAAAGATATGCGGTATTTTTTAATTTTCCGACTCTGCATAGGCGAGTCCGACTCGATTGCGGCCGGTTTTTTTTTGCTTGTGTTTTGATTTCGACTCTCATCCTTATGTAAATATTCTATATCTATGGCTATTCGTATTTTATTTCAGATGAATCAAAAATACTTAATTCATTACCTTACAACATGAAACGAGACGTAGCTCTCGAAGTCCACATTAACATTCTGAGTAAGGTGAGTGACTTTCATTATAACGATGTTTCACAGGCAATTACCACAGAGCTTCAACTAAGTGCTTTCTCTTATATTATAATTAATTATGATGCCTACCTATGACACTTCACTAAAACTATCAGGGTCCTCTTAGCTTAGAGGAGGGTTAGTGAACGAGTAAATAAGTTCCTACAAACCTGGAATGAATCATTGCTACCTTTCATAGATATCAATAAATCAGGCTCTCTTTGCACAGTAGATAGCATTAAAAGTGTGTGTGTGTGGGTCTCTGTGTGTGCGTGCATAAATGCGCAGTGCACTTGTTGTATGTAAGCGTGTGAGAGAGAGAAAGAAAGAGACGTAGTACAAGACACTTCGAAAGAATTAAATAATAAATTAATCCATTTGTGAGGTACATACAGATGTGTGAGGTACACAGGCCACATAAAATACATACAAACTTGTCAGGTGCAATTATTCCGCGACTGCTCGGCGTCGCTGCTGCGCGACCTGGTGCTGCAGCTGCGGCCCGTGTCCTACCTGCCCGGGGACGTGGTGGTGCGCCGCGGGGACGTCGGCCACCAGATGTACATCGTCAAGACCGGCGAGCTGTACGTAAGTACCGCCTACTGACCATCAGAGCTATGATCACTATTCCAAGTTCACACCCAAAAGAGACCACCAGGACCAGGTTTGAATTCACATTCGAAGAACAACTACCGTTATATTAACTAATGTAAACTAGCTACGCGACGCTGTTCATGACCGAATAATTACACGCTACGCGACGTGTAGACTCGACAGACACGCACGAACATCGTGAGTACGATCCGGTACTGCGTGCGATCCGCATAAGATCGACCGATCAAGAATAATTTGTAAAGTCTGTGTGGATGTTTGTTACTAAATGACGAAAACCTGCTAAACGATTGTTGATGAATCTTGGCAATATTGTACATTAGGTAGTACACTAGCTAAGAAATAAATAAGCTATAGAAATACTAACTTTTACACATGGTTCCGTCTGCAGTCCACGTGGACGAAGCCACGGACAACAGTTAGTTATTATACGCACTTGACAGTGTATCTACGTTTTTTTTTTTTTTCAAAGGGATCTATTACTGGTGGCGGCGCTGTTGCCCTCGCCCCTACAGTTCGTCGTGTCTACGGAAGACTTTTTTGTCTTCAGGTTTTAGGTAGACAGACCCCCTCCTTTCCCGCAGATGGGAAGAAGCAAACCGGAATTTTTGTGGACATTACCGTATATCATATTTTAGTTTTTATTATTAGAGCTCTCTAAGATCGCGTTATTTTATTTCTACATACATCTAATCTCACGTCTCACGGATTCGAACCCGGGCTCGTTTCCGTAAGCGGTGTGTGAGTTTGTCATTCTGTCAGTCATCTGTCTTATAGCTGTGTAACTATATGTAAGGTTCGACGCTCGACCGGTACGAGCGGTGTATATCGAATTGGTTCTAGCAGGAGGGGAATGCTTTTATGCACTGTCCAACCGACCCAAGGGGGCCTGAAGAGTTTGTCGGGTCAGGTCATGTAGCTATAACTACTACCTACTACCGACTAAAACCTGCTATCCGTGGGTTTGCCCTAGTGGCATTTTACTGCGGATGCGTGTCTGGGTGTGTTTTTGCTTGTGTGCAAGGGTGGACTTAGCAACTGCTACGGCTATCGCGTCGTCGGCGTCGTGCAATACGTGCTTCGGCCGACGATATCGGGAGTCGGTTATTAGCGTCGGATCGTACACCGACGTCTTTCTTATGAGACTGTTCGGGTGATTCAGGGCCCTGTCGAAGAACTTTTGAGAGAGTTCTTTGAAGTGGCCCTTAATCGAGGTCAGTTTGAAGTCACAGTGTAGATGGATATTGCGTAAGTACCAGGGGCAACCAGTGGCCTGTTGGGGGCAACCAGTGACTGTTACGAAAAGCAAACTGTTCATCCATGAACAGGTTTCTCTCTCGTATCACGGTTTTTAAGCGTGCGAGGATAATCCTTTCGTATATTGCATCTACGTGACTTCAGTTGTTGTTTATGCGACAGGTGATGTCGGTCGATGAGACGGAGGTGCTGGCGCGTCTGGGCGAGGGCTCGGTGTTCGGCGAGGTCAGCCTGCTGGGGCTGCCGGGGCTGCGCCGCCGTACCGCCACCGTCAGGTACGAGCAGAGCGTCGAGTCCGACCATACAATGTTTAACCCTCGGTGTTAGGTGTTTCATATGCATACAAAATAGATTTTATGGTGGTGACAATGATAGAGTTACAAAGAATTCTAAATTTATTGGCAAAATTATTTAAAAAAAATTAAAGTGAAATATCATTATTTTATTTGTTAATCATTCATCTTTTGAAAATATCATTATTTTATTTGTTAATCATTCATCTTTTGAAAATATAACACGAAATGTTATCGGGTGATCATAAAATTTCTATAAAAACTTAATTTTTCCATTTTGTAACTTTTCAATCGTTCAAATAATAAAATGTACATTTTGCAAGTTTCAAACAATTATT
Organism: Eumaeus atala; assembly: GCA_017140195.1. Taxonomy (NCBI): domain Eukaryota; kingdom Metazoa; phylum Arthropoda; class Insecta; order Lepidoptera; family Lycaenidae; genus Eumaeus; species Eumaeus atala. The sequence goes on from JAFELO010000155.1 coordinate 756,714, forward strand.
ATAATAATTCCGAGTAGTCGAATAAAATTTTAAAATCTTCCCCATTCGTCTGTATATCTGGTTAAAAATTTGTGTAGATTTGTGTAATATATACTTATAATATGCCAATTTTCTTTTTGCAAAAGATCTCGTGGTTACTCGAGCTTGTTCGCGTTGTCCCGACAAGACCTGGAGCTGGCGCTTCAGTACCATAAGGAGGCAGCCAAGATCCTGCGCCTGCGCGCCGATCAGATCATACGCGAGAACGCGGCGCGCCAGGCGCAAGCGAGGCGGGCGCCCCCCAGAAAGATCTGCGATACTTCTGGAAGGCGGAGAAGCGAGTCTTCCATAAGGAGGAGAAGGAGCACTCACAGCGGAGAAGACGGCAGCGTGAGCGAGGAGAAGAGAAACAGGTCAATGAGCGCACACTCCAGGAGGAAGCTGTCCACCGTTTCGGAATCGAAGGTAAGATATTTTAAGCGTGGTACTCACTGTCATCGTGTTGCCTGTAACGTGCCTGTGTGGTATCAGGTGAGTATGTAAGTGTCGCTCGCATGGGAGCGCAGTGAGCTCGCAGTGTCGCCGAGTGGCGACTCGCGCATGCGCGTGGATGGCGCATGCAACTGTGGGTCGCTACAGTATCAATGCAAACTGAAACAGACTCCTAAACATGTTTGGTCTATCTGATGCATGTAGCATTTCACTCGGCTACAGCCTACAACTGCTGTTTTTGATTTGAGATTGCACTACGCGTTGCGGCCGATTTGGGCCAGCACAACCAGGGTACCTCACGCGTCGCTTCCGTAAATCATAACTGACAGCCACGCTGTCGCGTATGGTGTAGTTTATGAGTTTCTGTTGGCCCATAGGGGATCGCTCGGTTGCCCCGATACTCTTTTAAAATATCACCGTAAGGCATCAGGTTCTTTTTATGAGATATGGAGCCAACAAGCAGGTTGGAAATGACTACCGCCACCCATTGACATTTGCAAGACTAGGCGTCTCCCAGACACGTTGCCGGCGTTTAAGGAATATGTATGCTCTTTTCTTGAAGACCTCTAAATTGTATCGGATCAGAAATACCGAGGGAAGAAGCTGTACGCGGTAAAAAGAGGCCTTTAAACCGCATTGCTGTGGATTTACGAACATCAGGTTAATAAACATGGAACTGCTAACTAACATTGGCGTGTTCCCAGGAAATATTGGCACGGCCAGTGTATAAAGCATCCCCAGTACTATCATCTGCGTAACAATAAAGGCCACTAGTTTGCAGCATGTCATTGATATGTAAAGGAAACATTGTAGGAGACAGAACACAGCCTTGGCAATACCAGCGTTGACAAATTTAAGGGCGGAGCATGCGTCGTCAGCCATGTCCTTGATGCTGCGTTTTATCAAGTAGCTAGTGATCTAATCGCATAACTTACCGGAAAGTCCGAATGAAGAAAGCTTTGATAGAAGCGCTTTGTGCCAAACCCGATCAAAGGCCTTCGCTACCACACTAACCGTCAGCGCCTCCCCCTTGGTTTTAACTACCTCCGCCCATCGGTACGTCAAATAAATTAGAAGATCACCAGCTGCATGTGCGCGGCAAAAACCATGCCAGACGTGACGACAGCCTACAAAATCTGGCCGTGGTTAAAGTATAATCAGCGCTGAACTCCGTATGCAGTGGTCCGACGGGCCCAAAGAAGAATTGACGGAAACCAAGTGGCTGTCCGGATGGGAGGTGAATTAGCATGATCGGTAGTACGTGAACAATGCCAATTGGCATGATGGGCATTACAATCACCAAGTATCACGATCTCTGCGGTTGGAACCTGTTTCAGCACAGAATCTGTAGCCACTTCTGTGTGTTCGAGGAGCCGGAGAGGAGAGAGGAGTCTATTTCAGTATTTCCGTTATGGGATCCGTGTAGGCACGCATTGAGGCGGGGGTGGTCCACAATGTCTACACGCAGCCAAAGAATGGATAGATCCTTCTGTTCAAGGTTGAAGAGGCGACGATAGCAGATATCTTCTCTGATAAAAACACACACTGCCGCCCGTGGTATAAATAATTCTTCTAATTTATATCCTGGGTAAGTAAGGTAAGATGAATCAACCGGAGAAGATTCTGTATTTTCTGTCAGAAAGAATTAAGACAGCATTGCTGTCTCAATGTGGTGGTGGTCACCGTTGAGATTGGATTGCAACTGCCTGGAGGTGCTAAAAACCATAACTAGAGGAACACGGGGAGGTTTTGACGTTCACAGACTATAAATATGGGGCATATTTGTTGTCCCCAAAAAATCTGTACCAGGGAGAGATTCCCCAACTTCTATGTTGCTGGCACCCTTCTCCCGACGTGAGTGACTCTCTAGTGACGCTAAAAGAGTCAACGTCACTTCACGTCGGAGTCATGTAAGAGAGAGAGGTACTTTCCTGGGCGCGCCGGCCCAATTCGGCTGCATAGCAATTGAATGCAATGTGCGCTATCTCTTAATAGATGAAACAACTTACAAGTGTAAAACATCAAATTGGACAACCACAGAGCTAACACACATAGAGTAGGGAAGCCATGAGCATGCCTATGAGTTATGCCCGCAAGTGCTCGTCCTGGTTCATAGAGGAGGCAGATGAAAAACACTATACCATCCTTGTCTATCTAATCTCGCATACGCAGAGTGCAATGAACGAAAAATGAAAAATAGATACTAAGCCACATTTGCTTTCTATATTGAATCAGACGGACGCGTTCTAGACTGGCTTCCCTGTTCTGTGGGTAACTGGAACGCAGCTGGAGCCTCTCTCACTGACCGCCAAGGCGACCGATTTCCTGCTACTCGCATCACTTATGGAGCCTAATACTCTAATTATATCATTAATAATAATTAATTGCTTATATTACATTTATTGACGTTTTAATTCTGTTACCACACTATAGCACTACATAAATGTAAATAATATAATGATGCCTTCTTATTACTGCATAGAAGAAACGTCCACATCCGCGTGCATCGTCCGCTACGACGTCCATCCGGAACCGAACCCCGATACCGAAGATCGTACTCACGACGGACGACTAGTGAACACGACCTGCGGAGGAATACGATGTTGCCAAACTTGTTTTACTGAAAAACTTCTGTTATACGAGAGAGTGTCAAAATAACTGTTCAAATGGATTGATATGAATTTTAGATAGGAGATGTACTGAAGAAAAGATTATGAACAAGCACAAACTTTTTTTCATGGATCTTAGAGAGACGGCGCTTAGTACTAAAGTTAATTTACCAAGTTTAACGAAGGTGCCTTCTACCTCGATGCATTTAGTCCAGCGCTTCCCCTATGCCTTTACACCAGTTCGATACATTTTTTTCTCTAACACATCAAAATACTCGTCTAAGGCGACAATGACTTCATCATTTAATGAAAATCTTCGGCCACCTAATCATTTCTTGAGATTCGGGAATAAGTGGAAGTTGCACAGGTCCAGATCTGGGGAATAGGGTAGTTTGGCAACTGCAAACCTTGACGAGGGCATGTGTGCGTTGTAGTGGTGGAATAAAACCTTTGTGACTAATCTTCCGCGGCGTTTGAGGCCGTTTCTTTCGGATTTCTTCACAAAATTTTTGCAGCAAGCCAGCACAATACCCACCATTTATTGTTTTGCCTCTTTGCATATAATCCACTACAATAATCCCTCGAGTATACCAGAAAACAGTGGTCATCACTTTGCCGGCCGACAAAACCGTTTCTGCTTTCTTCGGCGCAGGTTTTCCGCTCTCAGTCCACTGCTTAGATTGTTCCTTTGTTTCAGGAGTATAATGATGTATCCATGTTTCATCTAATGTCACACAAAACCGCAAAAACTCGTTAGTATCACGCTTAAATAGCGCCAAACACTCCGACGAGCGTCTACTCGACATTGCCTTTGATCTACTCGACATTGTCTCGGTAGAATATAATAATAATATCTGGGTCTTATCACACCACTTTAGCCTAGTTCTGTGCTAAGTACCGTAAGGGCTCGTGTTACAGGTCAATGCAAGTATACTTAATATCTTTATATAATTAAAATATATATATATTTAAGATTTTTGTTATAGAAATATAAATAAACAACCATCCATATTTCGGGAAATATACACTGAAGATTACCAAATCCTTCAAGTCGTTTTGGAGGAGAGCATAGCACGGGAGACATACAGACCATATGACATGGGATCTTTCTATATTATACGTCATACTCTACGTTAAATTTAGTTATTTATCAATTAAAGTCATTCGATCAACTACTTTATATTTAATTAAGAATATACGTAATAACTTGCGCAGCATGTAGTAGGTGTTAGTTGTAGAACTGTCGATTTTACTAGATAGTATCTATCATTTTATCAAACAATATCATAACTTCATTTATTGTTTATAAGCTCGCTCAAAATTATTAAAAAGCAATGCATTTATATTAGCCATAATATACTGACCTAAATTTCTATATTACATGATAATTTTTAACATGGAATATAAAGCGACTAGTTTAGGTACCATCGTGTAAATGTATTTATTAAACTATGAATATTTTATTCACATATGATAACATTCGTGTGCTCATTACGCACAGCGGCTACTTCTCCCGTAGACTGCCAGTTCGGTACATTATGCACTGAAAGTGTACACAATACGGAGCCCCGGCTACTGCCACCAAATGTCACCCAAGTGAGAGTTGAGTTTTGTTTTTACAAAATATTGAAACAAAATATGGCAGAATCACAAGTTAATGCCTGTTTACCTTTACCATAAAAATAGACATTTTGTACAAATCTCATGCTCTCATAATACGATGAGGAAAGAGGGTTGAGCTAGGTCTCACGATATCTCAAAGGGGAGTTGGAGGGAGGATGCGTAAAAAATGTTCAAAAACACCTAAGTAATGGATACATGAGACACATGTTCTGATGATAAACTGTTGTTCCCAATACATACTTATTGTATCTACTCAAATGTATTTTCATTGTCTATGTGTAACTGAATTTGAATAAATAATGTCGAAGCGAAACGTGTTTTTATTTTCTACCGAATATGAAGGTTTTTGGTGTCGTGAATAGATCCTTGTTACTCCACGTCACTCCATTCATGCTGAACCAATAGTTAGACCAACGTAAACATCGACTCTATCCTAGAGCCTCAGTGGACTGTAACAATTCTGTTTTGCTACTTAAATATTTTATAAAAAAGTATATCTGACATCTTTGACTGTAGGGCTTAATGTTATCTACGTTGAAGAAATGTCACTCTTTCTTTCCTCTTCAGCGTGGCTGGACGACGGATTGATTTAACGCTGACGCTGTCTGCCCTTAGCAAATCATAGTTAAATATTTTTATCTTTTCCGCCGTGAACTAAACGTAAAATAGATAAATAAAAATTATATTTCATAAAAAGGGAGCTCTACTCCTCTTAACTATTTTTTTTTTATTAAACACTATATTATTCAAATATATTGAATGTAAGGAATGAAGGACAATCAACATAAAGAAGGAAAACAAAAAATAATTATATATAAAGGACCATCCAAGTTGCAGCCGGGAGTCTACCAGATAAGACTTCATACCCTCACCTTTTTACTAACCAATAACAAAAACTCCATTGTTGTTCTTGTACTATTTTAAGTCTGACCTGGATTGTGAACGTGGAAATACCAATTGAATAAATTTATTTAAAGTTTAACTCAACTTTTATAGTCTCTTAACCCCCCAGAAGTCCTTCTATTTTAACTAATATTGTAACAACTACATGATAACTAACAAATATATGATAGTAATAAATTGCTTTTTAAGTTATACTTCTTTAGGCGTGCTAGGGACAAATGACGACCCCAGCACGCTTCAAGCCTTGTCGTGGCGGGGGGCTCATTAGCCTGGGGCGAAACCGAGGAGGCGGGAGCTCTTTGTAACCTTATAAAAAGAGGGACAAAAGAGCAATAGGAGCCGGCGCTTTTTCGCATGAGGTAAGGGTCGTCGGTCTTTCAAACAAGCCGTCGAGTTGCTCTGATGATTTGTTGTTCCGGGGCACCCCACCAAAAGAGGCACTGATTGCACTTGTGGTGGTTTTTGTGGGTATTCGGCATTATGATGTGCCGCGAGCCCCATACAACACTGGACCCCACCCGAGGCTAGTGAAGGCCCGTAAATGCGTTTCCCCGCGTCAACAACAAAAATAGGACAAACGACATTTGAAGTTACCTCTAGTAAACATATGAGATTTTGTCTTGTTACACAAAACAGGCATAACTTCCAACGCTTTATGTACTCCTAAGTACATACACATTTTTATATAGTATCAGGTGGCAAACGGACGCAATCGAAGCCTTTTGACCACTACTGATGCCAGTGCACATCCGCATATTTGTCATTCAGATACTTTGCCCTCATTCTCCGCAATGGGTAACCGGCTACTGTCACGAACCGCCCGAATCGTGACAGAATCGCTATCACTACGGCGGTATCGTGTGAGCGAGAGGTACCACCTGGTCGCGCCCACTCATTTCTGTTACATCTGAATTTGGCTGCAATAGAGCATGGCATTACTTCTTACAATATGTACTTCTTACAGCAGTATTGCTAATACTGCTAGCATTGCTAATATGTAGGATTAGCGGCTAAAAATACAATTGACAAACTCCTATAACTCTTTCGTAGTTAACTTTCAGAGGAAAATTAAGCTCGCTTACGCATATTATGCGAATGATGAATAAATACTCGTATTATATAATTTGTAATTAATTATTTTTATTAACATCAAAATACAGTTACATTGTCTTAGAAGACTTAAGCTTAGGTAATGTGATAAATAAAAGCCGGTGTACATGAGGCAGTATGTACTTATTTACTTCGTACATTATATAATTAGGAAAGCATTTAAAGCGATTGAATCGATTTGTATAAAAAGATAAAGAAGCTTCTCACAAAAATACTATTGATTAACTAAAGTACAAAATGTCCAAATTATTTTTAATAACCCTAAAAACCCTTTGAATTGATACAGCGCCTGGCTACTTTTCCTACTCTCGCACACAGATACTAGCTGAATGGCCTGGAAATTCCTGGAACGCACTATTTTTTTTTTCTCTATGTGATCCAAACTGCTCAACTATGAAGACACGTGCTATGCAGATATTCGTGAACACTGTTAGTAGTCCTAATTCTGCAGGTTTCCTTACCTATGAACCACAGTACAAATACACGTCAAAAGTAGAATGTTTATCTACTGAAACGAAAATAATTGAATATTCCGCCCCTAATGCTATAATTACCGTTATGTCAACGTTGCGTGCTCAAATACCAAAGATTTTGATCGGTTCAGTTAAAATGTACAAAAGCAGTCTTTACTGCTTTGCAATAAGGCCGGACAGTGTAACACAACTTTGTACTCAACAAACTCATTGTATCAAATGGCTGCAGTTTAGCTAAAATTCAAATTGACGTGACTTATTTGTACCCAGTTGTTACCAGCGCGGCGGTTGTTTGTAAATCGAACAAAAAGTGTATCGGCGTAGTCTACATTACTGCAGTTTGCCTTTTTGTATTTTTGTACTCCACCGAATGAATAAAACCAGCTCAGTAATTTTTTTGCCAGTTATACATTTATTGTTGTATGCCAAATATATATAAAAATACTTATACTTACACTACGTAGCGTGAGGTTCTATAATTGAAATCTAAGATGGTCTCATGACTCGTGCTCTCATCATCCCCCATCACATCATTTCCCATGTCCACCATCATGCGGTACTCACCGAAAGGACCATGCCCGGTGACCAATGGTCGTATTAAAGTCGACGGGTGTACTCTTGCAGTATATTCAGCTGTTCATGGACGAAGCGTTCAGCCTTAGGGCGGGTTAATGCAAGTGTGTAGGTGTGACTAAACCTGCTCCTAGAGGATCTTGGTGGATCAGAGATGAGGGAAGGAGGAATAGTCTTCCAGAATAACCCTCATTCCAGGCAGCGTTTAAAGTAACTCCTTACGCTTAGAGAGAAGAATGTTAAGTATGCACTGCGGTAACGTCCACATGTGGAGGATCGTGTGACAATAGAAAAGAAACCCTCCTTTCCAAAACATGTACATGTTTCGGAAAGGAGGCTTCTTCTTCTATTGCCTCTCGTATTACCCCCGAGCAATGCCCATCATTCCTTATTGAGCATTATAATCGCATGCACTGCTCTCATTTTTCAGCCCTATTCATTAGAATAAAACATAAACATATATATATATATATATATATATATATATATATATATATACATATAATATATATACATATACTATGAACAGTATTACGATTTGTAAGAATATATCAACCGCTACGTCAACGTTGCAATGCTACGTGTTTCCCTCTCCATGCAGGGAACATAATTAAAAATTTAGAAATAGAATTGTAAATTTTGGGCTTTACGAAGCTAACATTTATTTATAGTGCGGTTTTTTAAATACATAATTTTACAGACATTAATCACTAAATGTAGGGTCTGTCCTAATGATAAATGATTGACTATCCGATATGTTACGAACCGCTAATCACGCGATCTACCCATTCCGTGACTACATCCACAAAAATAATGAAATTAGATATTACAACGTTAAAATGTCATCCCCGGCCAGTCTTAAACATGTTTTCGTTCAGTAATCATGCTCGTTTAAAGTTTTGAACACAACAATGTACTATAAAACGTTGTAGAGGCAAAGTTAAAAGAAAAAAAAAATTTCGTTGTTTGTCCGCAGTGAAAGTTAATAATGTAAGAGTGTATTTTCGATAATTTAATAATGTGTAAATTAAATTTTATTTATGTGTATAATAAATAAGCATTTAATAAATGTAATATGTGTTGAGACTTTCGAAACCAGCAAAAGATCAACGATACTGAAAGTACACCACCGCCGTGTACCGCGTGGTACACCAGAGGCAGCGGATTCGAATCCCGCCTAGGTCTTGGATGTTTATACATGTATTATATGTATTTCTATATTAAGAATCTTAAATATATAAAAAAATCTTCAATTTATAAAACATATTAAATATGTTTCCGTTGTCAAGGCCTTACGGTACTTACCACAGGGCTGGACGTGGTGTGACAAGTCCACAGATATTATTATTATTATTTCTATAAATTAAAATATGTTTAAATGTTTTATTCTTAAAGGCATTAACAATTTAATTCATTTAAGTTGATTTGAATATAAGAAAACTAAAAGAAAGTAAATAAGGTGACCCGTAAGAGGGTTTACGCAAGTCTATAAAATTACATAATATTTTATTTATTTATAAAAAAAATATTTTTTATCTCTTGTTAGAAGTAGTACCACCCAATATTGCTCCTGAATTGGGCCGGCACGACCGCGGAGGTAACTCTCGCTCATAATATCGTCACCAAGTGACAGCTCAGCTGACGCGTTTCATACGGTTTGTGACTTTGTCCATTGCAGTGGAGGAAGGATCATTCAGTACGTTAAATAATATATAACATTTATGCGGATGTAAATTGATAACAGTAGTCATAGACGGCTCGTTTGCCCTCATAAACTAAAAAAGATCTACGCGATTTTGAATATCATAATACTTTATATATTTAAATTCGCTTATTTATGTACTGACAAGTAGTTCTTACAGCAGATCACGTTTTCCGTTGATATATTATAATGATGTATGATGGGTCAAGTCAATTGAATTTTTACTACTTTAGTTTCTACTAGATGGAATAAGAAACTATCAAAGAAGATAGGTACTTGTAAAGAAAAAAACACCGACTGTAAATTCCAGTATTAGTTGCGATGTAAAAAATATTACAAAAGGAAGATTTTGATATGTTCCAAGAGCACTCATAAGGAACCGATTTTCTACAGCAACGTTAGAAAATGCATTTAAAATTTGCCAGAATGTAGCGGTGTTTGTAGACATTAAGTAACCACGACGCCGCTGCATTATGGAACTCCATTACTTCTCTTGGAGTATCAATCATAAGAGGTAGTGTCATTGCTATATCCCACTATAAAATATTAATCTATGCTGCAGCCTGTTCTGCAGCTGAATCGGGCATTTTTTTCCTTACCTTCTTACCTTCACTGGCCCTGTGTGGGGTCCAGTGGAGTACGGGGCTCGCGGCATCTTATAGTGCCGAATACCCACAAAAAAGCACCGCTAGTGCCATCAGTGCCGCCTTTGATGAGGTGCCCCGGAACTACAAATCATCAGGGCACCTTGGCGGCTCGTCTGAGAGTCCGACGCCTCGTCAACAGAAAGGTTGGCACCGTTTGATCTGTGGGTAGCCAGTGGCCTATTGGGGGAGGGGGGATGGAGGCCAACGTATCGGCATGGTAATTATGTAGAATGCTCTTAAACTGCATGAAACAATGCTTTTTTTCGTTATAAAAAGGTTTTTAATGTTCTATATGATTTCTAATTCCTATCTATATGTCCAGAAATTTAAATCACATCCAATTATTATTAAGGTATGGCAGTATTCTGCCATACCTTACACATATATTACATACAATTTTTCACATTCATAATATTAGTAGGACAATTAATTATCAAGCGAATAGTAATAGTGTATAAGTAATCATCAGTATCATATCATCAGTATCAAATAAACAATTATATAAAAAAATATTTGCAGCCGCTTCGTGATCGAGTTACAGAATGCGCCAATTTTTTCTGCATTATGTTAAATCAAAAAAGAAAACCGCAACTATTTTTCATAAACTGAATCGGTTGCATGAATAATTTTCAACAGTAAACTAGCTTAGTACATTGCCAAAGTTACGGACGCTCCAAACCCTGAGCGGAGTCGATGTAGAATTAAACTAGACTCACGTCCATTCATTAGGTTTTTACTTTGGTAATCACTCTTATTCGGTCTATACATCTCCGAACATCCGATCATGGTATATCAGTCTTGGCCTACCCCGATAATTACATGACGCATTGTGTGTCTATATTGTTAACCTTTCATTTGCCTACATGTACTCTAAGAGGTCAGAACCAACGGTCACGGAACACGCTCTTTCTTATATACTGACACTTTCTTTCATTTACAAATGCTCCCTCGCGTTCCTCAACACTACGAACGTGGTTGGCGAGTGTTACACCTGTACCATATACTTTTGGAAACGCTTTAGAAAGATGACTAATAGTACCCTGAAAAGTCAGTATCATATTCATATGAAATGGCTATGCTCTAGACATACTTTCAGACAGTCTGTGGTGATGACATGCGGCGTCGCGCGTCGCTGTGTGGTGCGTGCAAAGAAAAGAAGATGATATCTTTTTAAAAATTAAATGTTGCGATGAATACAATTATAATTCTTGGTTCCGCTGCAGGAAAATGTTGTTTTTATATAAAAAAAAATTCGTACCCCTACTTTACATCGGGCCTGTAAAGAGTCTATAATTAATAAGGTAGCAATGTACTCTGATACTAAATTGTTTATTAGCTTCGTGACGTAACTAACTACATCAGATTGCAAACGAAACGGGACTGTCGTGATATTGGGTAGGCCATTTGCTTTCCTGCATGAGGAATTTGCAAAATGTTATAGAACTATCAGGCTGAATAAATAAAGGGCCCCAATAGCAAATGTTACCAACGAGTACTAAATCTATTAAAATTTACAATTATGCAATGTTATCTTAAAATAATAAGAACTGATACTTCCTACTAAAAGACTAAAGATAAACTATCAGTTAGAGACTTGAAATATTGTGTGTAAGGCGACTTTATTGAGCACACGCCCACTAAGGAAATAATCTGGGAATTTCTAGGGTAGTGAAATAGGCGTTGAAAGTTTGTATGGAAGTCCGTCAGTAATTAAGTTAATAACATGAAAATTTATCTTTGATTACTAAAAAATGAGTAGATACTATTTCAGCATTTCCTGATATTCTATCCCTAAATGATGAAATAAGGATTGGCATTTCGTACATAGGTTAGTCTAAAAGTTCCCCCTTTTTAAAGTAAATTTTTTTTTTAAAGTAAGCAAGATACATTGTCTTCGGGTTTTTGGTTACAAATAAATGAAGAAATATATCAGTTCTTACGCTCCGTTCTATCTCCATACCCCTTTGGGGAACTGGCGTGATGATTTCTTGTTATATAACAGCAGGGAGTAAATAATTAATCTTGGTATTCCCTTGTTAAAAAAATTGATGGGTATACTGACACCCTGGCTAGTGAGCCATCTACGGCGGGCCCTGGGTGGTGGCCGGTGGTGTGTGGGGCTTGCGGCACATTATATTGCGAGTACCATCAGTGCCCCCTATGGTGGTCCACTCGACGACTAGTCAGTCTCCTAAGGAACCAACACCACATCCACAGAAGTGTCGCCCCGCACCACAGGACAGGCTCATCAACTTTGACACCGTGCGATGGGGTGAGGGTCCCATTCTCGCCCCTTCCCTCATACGCAAAATCGCCTTCTCCTTCCGCTTTTTGGTCCCCTCTACTTATAGGAGGGGTACAAAGAGCCGCTTCGGTTCAATTACCCTCGCAAAAGGTGTCTAGGTGCATCCCAGGCGCCTAAGGTCCCACAGCTACGGCAAGGCTTGAGCTATGGTGAGAAAGACCCTCCCGGCGAAGCAAAGTTGATGATCTCGATAAAACCGGTAAACACCGATAAAACCTGTATAACCACCGTGGTTCCTCACGAAAATCAATAGCACGGTAGTTTATTCATCTGACCATAAGCATACAGAAGTAAAGTATTTGAATTATTACGACAGTGCCCGCAATGGAGTCATCAATCATATGGGGGGGGGGGGGCACACGCCGTGCCCATGTTTACACAAATCGTATTTCGTTACTCCCCAAATTACGCCAGGATATGTTTGTAAATGGCTTCGAGAGACTGGAGAGGTCATTATTAAGATTAAAATATATATTTTTAGGGTTCCGTGCTAAGCGGGTGAAAGCGGGACGTTATTAGTACGACTCTGTAGTTTGTACGTCTGTCCGTTTGACTGTCGCCAGGCTGTTTCTCATAAACCGTGACAGATGGTTACAAAAAAACTATAAATTATAATTTTTTTCATGAAAAAAAATGTGTAGTCACTCGTAATGGTTTTTTTCCTGCTGCTGATACACAACAGTCATCACAGATACCTCGTGCTCTCTGAAATAAAGAATTTCAATAGCCTCACGGATCATTCTAGGGCGGAATCTGTGTTCGTTTGCGAGGATTTGTGCTTTATCAAATCTAATGTAATGACAGGGACCAACCCCAGTGTGTTCACAGACTGTACATTTTTTAACACGACGGTGTTTATACATTAAATATATTTTTATACTATATGTTCTTTGACACGGGTCTTGATTGATTTTTTGTTTGTCCTATATAAGAGAGGCCACAGTCACAATCAAGTTTATATACACCTGCATATTATAGGAGGATGTGGCTTTTTTGGCGGCTTAAAATAGGTTTTTATTGAAGCTCGCTTGAGGATGCAGCCAAGTTTGTCGGTGGCCCCTTTTATATATGGCAGTATTGCAGGTAGGTACTCGACGGTGACTGGTTTTACTCGGTCTCTGTGATGCAGAAGGGGAACTCGAAGCTTGTTATCTCGCAGAACTTGCTCGACATGTTTAAGGTCGGTGTGTAGGTGTTGCTCACCACAAATACCTCATGCTCTCTGAAATAAAGATTTACCCGCGGTAGGCAGCCGTGTGGGACGGTGGTGAGAATTGTCGTTAAGGTACCTACCTGCATGAATATGCACAGTGTAGCTCAATATGTTGCTGGCATTGCGAAGGACCAAAACATCTAAGAAGCTAAAGAATTATTTGTCTCTAACTCCTTATTTAAACACGCAAAAAAATATCAGTATATTTTTACGACCAGTGAAATGCCACATCCCACTACAAGATGTAGGAGTATATAAACTTGACTGTGTCTGTAGTATATAATATAGGAGAGCCTATATGGTTAAATGTAGTGAAATAAATCTGGTATATTAGAAAGCATTCATCTTGTACATTCATTAATTACGAAGGTTTTGTCGCATTCCGCAAATGGATCTTGAGAGACGCGTTAAATCCCTTATGATTAGTTGATGATAAATCCGTAAAATCCGTTAAAAAGAGTCATAATAATGGAGTATTCTTTTGTTTAAGTGTGTAACTATTTATAGGGCTACATAAATGGGCTACTACTCCAGTAGAGTTTTAAATATTGGTACTTCATGGTCACCGCCGGCGGCTGGGACGGTACTAGTTTAAAGTGGTATGAATAATGTGTTCCAAATTAATGGTTGTTGTTATTTGTTCTCAAACCAAATAACGCAAAAGATAAAACTGATAGTAGAGCGTTCATATTGATACATGTTTCAAAATTACAAAACTGCAAAAAAATCGAATGCAAGATGGTCATAACATTAAAAAAGGAATATTGACATGAACATTTTCTTTATAATTATTAAATTTAGAGGGGCGTAAGACGTTTTGCAAAATCCTTAGAAAGTTAATGTAAGGATGCGGCAAAACGTCTTTTCTTCGCGCTACTCTTGTTCAACTTGGGATAAAAGAGCAAAGGACACAAATCTTAACAAATTTATCTTAAAGATACTAGCTGTTTCCCGCGACCACGTGCGCGTGTACTGTAGCCAAAACATCGTTGAAAAGACAGTATTTCCACAGTTTTATTCAGGCACATAAGCTACAACATTTGGAATTTTCATAAAAACTCGTTCAGTACTTAGGCTTGTTTGAGTAACAAAAATTCATACATCTCCAAACTTTCGTCTAAACTTACGCATTTATAATAAACGTGAGATTGTTCCTTTACGAGCATTAGTTTACTATCATATTTTAACACGTTGGTCCCAACAATAGTAGGAGAATAACTCGATGGTTGTTCCCAAATAAGATAATTATGTTTAACACAACCACTCACAACGCAGACTAAGGCGAACGTCAATAAGAAGGAATACTCCGGCATACGTCCATCGTGGAACTGTCCTTAAGCAACAGACACCTGAACAGGACAATATCGTAGCGAAATAAATTAAATATACTTAATAATTATAACCACGAAGTATTGCGGTACTGCATTGAAGCCGTATCGGCCAGGCCCGACTTCGGAGATACCTCTCTCGAGCTCACAAAACACCGCTGTAAAGTGAGGGCTATGAAGCAGGCTTAGCCTTAGACCTCTGAGCCCCACCGCCACGACAAGACGAACGATGGTAAGGAACGTTGTCACAATATTTTGATAAAATGTATTAATTTCCTTCAATTACAGTCGGATAAAAACTTTCTTCAGCTAGAAACATGGGTCGAAACAAAGAGCCGGATTCGCCCTGCATCAACCTGGTTGAAGCCAAGAAACACCGGGATGAAGCAACCGGCCACTACAAGAGCGGAAACTATAAACGAGCTCTAGCTTCCTTAAGAAAAGTAAGTACAATAAAACTTATTAAACGAATAAAAAGTTATATTTCTTTTCAGTTTGCAGTTGGGTTTTTGTTCTTTTCATTAATTTCTTATTTTATATTTCTTCGGTTCTGTTAAAATAAAACTACAAGGTATAAAACATTTATGGAATCGTCCTTTATAAATCTAAAACCCAACTTGATGTGTTAGGTAAGAAAAAAATTCGTAAAATATGCCATTTTGTTTATTTTTACTTTGGTAATGTATCTCTTGGTACTCGCGTTATCAAGACAAAACTAACGACATCACATAAGTGAAAACCCGTCAATCCGTTTAGACTGTAGGAGAGAACATAAAAAATCTACACACACGCATTGTATGTAACAAACGCCCGAGAAACATTACCCTCCTTCTGACACAGGTAAAAACTCACCGGAAATAAATTGAATTATTAGCTAAAGTGTAGGTATACTACGATCGTCAGCCAAAAAATGTAATGATCTACAGACGGTTGTTTCAACTGGCGTACAGTTGCTTAAGAACTACGGTCACACTGGCGGACCAACAACTGACACCGTCAAACAGAATCGGATGTCGATATCTTAAGTTTTCCCAAATCTTACTCATTACAATAAAACTACTTTCGTGGATTTTGTTGCGATTTATTTAGAATCGGATGTATAATTGCAATAAGAGTCCTAAATATACAATTTTCAAACCTATAAAGTACCAACTTTGAGAAGTTATTAAAATAAAGAACACCGTGCAATAATTTTTTTTTTTTGTTGACGCGTGGAAACGCATTTACGCGCCTTCACTGGCCCTGTGTGGGGTCCAGTGGTGTGTGGGTCTCGCGGCATATTTCAGAAAGAAAGAAAGAAAGTCGTTTATTTGATCACAAACAAGAGACATACACGAACATTTCACATATTAAGAATATTAAAAAAAATTGGCACTGATATAAAAGTTCTGCATAAGTCAGGTGAACATGATAAACAAGGCACCTGACACCGGTTTTCAACCAAACCATCCACCGAGTGCGTCACAGCTGGTGAGCACAAAAAAACACATATCATAAAAAAGAAAAGAAAAGGTACGTACTGTACGAATAAATTTACAAAGGTACACATAATAATCACATACACATATACGCCCATCCTCCGTTGCTGCTCAAAAAGAAAATTTTTTATGTGTCGGCTAAAAGTTTGTATAGTGTTGAGTGCTCTTACTGGTGGTGGCAGATTGTTCCACACTTTTGCCGCTGCGTAGCGAAAGCTACCTCTAAAAGCAGCGGTTTTATGTGGGTGCGTTGCAGGCTGCTGCGAGCAATCCCTGCGCGCGGTGAGCCAACTTAGTTTGTCATACAAATGTGGTGGTTCTTTGTATTTCGGAACTCCAAACAGTAGACACGCAAGGTGATGTTTGCGAAGCGATTTCATTTTAAGAATAGAGCGCGAATTAAAAAATGGCGTGTCATGTGCTCGAAATGGTATTGAGTAACGAAACCGAGCGCAAGCGTTTTGAACCCTCTGCGTTAGCTTTGCCGTTCGAGCTAATAGGCGAGGTCCGTACACCGTGTCATAATTTCACGAAGCTCTTCGGAGAGGAAGGGTCTTATTCTGTAGAGAAATTTGTGTCTGTGGAAGCCGAATACCCACGAAAACCACCGCGAGTGCCATCAGTGCCGCCTTTGGCTTCCACAGATGGGGTTATCGCACACCAAAGGACAACCCCACTAACTATGGGACAGTGCAAAGGAGTGAGGTTCCCATCCTCGCTCCTTGCCCCGTCCGCAAAAGCGCCGTCTTTTCTCTCTTTTGTCCCCTCTTCTTACAACAAAGGGGAGCCCCTTCCTCGGTTCAATTGGCTTTGCCTAAGGTGTCTCGATTCACCCATTGTTACAAAGCTACTAAGTGGCATCGATTGCTCGATTGTCCCCTTATGCTATTAAGAAACAATTAAGCAATCACGTAAGGTATGACACTCAGAAGCAGCTCATGAATGCAGCACCTATATGAAACACGAAACAGTTTTTTATTTATTTAAAACCGGTACAAGTTAACCCTTCATAATACGTTAGAACCCCACAGGCGTAGAATGCGTAGGCCTTGGGACATCTACTAGGCAGTAGTTTAAATCCGGCACTTAAGCACCTTAGTGATTTAAAGAAGGATATGTCCGTTGTAAACTAGGAGATGAAACCGGATATGCATCCATCCAGTTGCAGTTATGTGTATCCAGGTCCCGTGTCCGCCGGACGTTCATGTTTCTGGCCGGCGATCTAAGAGCGCGGTCAACACAAACGGAATGCGTATGGACTGCGGACGCGGAATAGAGAAATGTATGTTTGGGTACAAACTACGTATTGCAACGTTTGCACTGAGAAAGAAATACATTTAACATGACAAATATCATAAGCACAGCTTGTAACCATAATCTGTTATGGAACATAAAATCATTTCAACATTGAAACTAGTGTTTATTTAGAGTCTGTATAATCTACAAACAATATTAAAAAAAAATACAATAAATCTATATAATCGTATTCCGTTAAAGTACTTTTATTGTAGTTTATGTTAGTTCTCTATATTCCAAATACGCATTACTCCTGTGTAAACGCCATTGCGCACAAAATCACCATAGCGACGATGGGCCGGCCGTCGCTATCGATGCTTCCACACACCTACTTTACGTAACCTCATAAACACACTCAGGCGACACTCGAGGAGTTTTCACAAAAATGACGGAAAGCGAAGACAACGCTAAAGCTCAAATACGATCCATTCTCGGACCAACCAAGGACGCTGAATTCCTTCAAAGCTTTGTAAGAGTTGGCATCGGAGACGACGAGGACGAACTCCCCGTGCCCAAAGCGTCGATCAGCAAGCGAGCACCACCAACGGCAGATAAGGGGTCTAACGTCGAAGATGACAAAATCTCAGCATCACTGAGAAGAGAATCGGCGAAGCCGGAAAAGAAGAAGACCCGTCGTCGACAGAAGCGCGAAAGAAGACGACGCGAAGAGGAATTGTATACAGATAAAGACAGAGCTGCGGCCGTGGTGATGGGGTCCAAGGACATAAAACTATCGCTGAACATAAAAGATAAAACGGAACGAAGCAACGCCCTGCAGATACCGGCGGAGGCGGACTCCGGCACGCTCCTCGCGCTAGCGCGAGCGGAACTGATGAGAGAGCGATATTGTACTGCCCTATCGTTCGTTAATAAGGTATTCATTAGTACTTAAAATTGTAAAAAAATATGTTCAGTTCATTGTAAATTAGTGGTATTTAAGAACATTTTTAAGTTTTTTGATACAGTACAGTGTAATTTACCCCCAAACGAGAAATCGAAACCTTTTGAAGACTACCGATGCCCACAAACATCCGTATTACTGTTTACAGGCAGATGCGTTTCCCTCCTGATCATCTTATTTCCAATAAACCTCTAGGATCGCGTCGATTAATCCATTTAAGTTAAACGTTAAGAATATTAATGATTTACAAATTTTTATTTACTTAATTACAATAAGTACAAAGAGTGTAATTAAACTATGAAAGTTAAAAAAAAAGAAAATGTTATTGTGCGGTTATTTGTAAAAACATTAAATTTAATGTGGCCTTTAGTATCCTTATAATGATTCCGTCTGTTTCTATAATCTCTTGTGAGTATTTAATATAACCAACAGTTCGTTTCTATGTTTCAGGCCATAGAGTTGGCACCTGACGAGAAAGCGGCCTTTGTAGCACGTAGCAAATGTTACTTGCTCCTGGGAGAACCGCACAAAGCACTCTCAGATGCGGAAACCGCACTGAAGCTGGACCCTAAGCATGCTAAGGCGCTGCTACAGAAGGCTGAATCACTATATTACTGCGGGGAGTTCGAAATGAGCCTCGTTCACTATCACAGGGGACTTCGTGCCAGGCCGGACCTGAACGAATTCAGATTGGGCGTGCAAAAGGCTCAAGTAAGTTAATCGCTTTAATTATATTTCTCCATATATGCCTTACTAAAATATAATCTCTTTTTGGGCCATTCGCCCACTCTCACTGTCGCCTCTGTGTTTATATATCTCAAAGGATTGTTCTGTAATTTGTATAACTAATGAATACCATATTGAAAGTTGAATATACTAAATCCCATACTTTGAACTTTAAAGCTTTTGTATCACCGTAAAACAATCATGAGTACTTTTAACAATGCTTTACTTAAAATACGAGATACACGATTTCATACGGGGCTGTCATTGTAAAGCATCCGTGATTGAACATAAACATATTTTATGCAGAGTCAGCCTTACGCGCTTGATTTAAGTCGTTCATGCAAAGATTTTTGGTACGCTTACTATTTTGATATTTTTAATCAATGGTTTTCACTTAAAAATGTTTCCAACTATCAAGAATAACTCACAATAACAAGCTCTCACAAATTATAAGAATCATCATAATTACCGTTGTATCAGCTGAGAGAGATGTAGAGTTGTACTTCCTTTTGCTGAGAAAATCTGTACTGCAACAGTAGCGTCAAAATATAATAAGTGATATCTAATAAAAGTAGTATCACGCTGCGGGATTTTTTCTGTCGCGACCGGGGAGGTATCTCTCGCTCATAGGGTATGGTCACAGAAACAGCTATCCTGTCGTGTTTTGTGAGTTTTAGTGACTCATTAGAGGGAGAAAGGGGAATGTGCAATGGCAAAGCATCACCCTAGCAACATTATTCAGATTGCCGAGTTGGCCGTCTTTAAGAGGTTTCGCTAACGCGTTTACCCTCTTTAACTATAAAAATACCCCACGTCTATAAAGAAGTTACATTCGAAAAACTGCTATTTTTTTTTATTAATTGTGATGGCTTGGCTAAAAGATATCTTTTGTAGAATTTTGCTCAGTTATTTATTTCAATTAGATTTTAAGTTAAATAAAACTGCTTTACAGCAACTATGATCTGTAAAGCTTCTGAAACACCGGGCAAGTTAAATAATGAAATAAACCGCGAGAATATCCGTAACAATAGTTTTGTTGTAATGAGTAACTTTCGCGCAAACTTAAGACATCAATAGATTTTAAGTTAATTTTAATGTGTATAAAGAAATCTTAAAAATGCTACTGGTGTCAAAATGTAATTTTAACATCTCAATTTTGCTTTTAGGAAGCTATTGAAAACACCATTGGATCTGTGAAACAAGTCCAAAGAGGAACGAAGCGTTCAACTGCGAAGTCGAGACCCGTGCTCGGTCAACTCATGTCTGATAAAATTTATTTAGAAAATCTTTTGAAAAATCCCAATATAGCAATCGCTGACAGAAAAAACGATGTAGTTCTGAAGCAAGCAGAAGAAGCGTTGCGGTTTTTGGAGAATAGAGAAGAGTTCTGGAGACAACAACAGACCTCCAAACGGTACTAGCAAATAATTCAAAGAAATAATTAAAACTGACACTTCATATTGAAATAATAATGGAACGTGGACAAGGCTTGTAACATTGATGTATGATCAATTACTGCTCCAAGTGAGGCCTTACTGATCAATAAATCATATTTGACACTTAATGTGTGTTAATCCATTTATAATTATAAAACAACGGCACATTTTATCAATGTTAAATAAAATATGAAACCAAACTCGTTAATTATTTCATCATCCTCGTCAGTATCAGCCCTTATCGGTCCACTGCTGGACATAGGCCTCTTTCAATGAACGCCGAGACGACCGATCTCCAGCTCATCCATAGCTTGCACAGTTTTTCAGATATTTTATAAAGAGATGTTTCATACAGTCTTGTGATCATCAGCTGCTGGTGCAATGGTGGGTTTGAGGAGGAACACATAATACCGTCGACATTGGCAGATACGCAATTGTGTTTCGATCTGTTTCAGTCTCCGGCGGATCATTGAAGGTTGGGGGAATGAATTTCAACGCATCTGCGTAATCTTTGGTTGTGTGAATGTTTATGAGGTAGTCTCGGAACGGCCTCGTCTGCTCGTCTCCCCTTGTATGTTATTAAAACCTGTATAGGCACAAAGTGTTAACAATCATATACCTTCGGAAATAGACAATACAATAGTGTTTCATAGTAAACACCAACTTCATAACTTTAGTCCATTAACAAGCCTCATGCGCGCAGATGTGGCTATGGATCAGGTATATGGAGCAAGGTATATTGACCTGCATATGGACTCCGGCCTGAGATTTTAAGAACATACTGTTAACACTATACACAATTGCTTTTATAAAAAACTATTTAAAGGAAGATTTGCGAATCCGGCCGGTTGAACGTCTTGTGCTGTCAAAAGTAAATTACATGAACGCGGTCACGGGCTCGTGCCCCTTACTGTTTTGATATACCGCTAAGGGCTCATGTGACACCACATCTCAACAAGCATACAATTTTAAAAATGAAACACCGACGCAAACTTCACTTGGTCTGGTCAACAGGCCAAGTATCGTCATGATAAGTTGACGTGGATGTTGGAGCGGGTCCGTGGCTCTCGCCAGTGTGCGAAGCAGCTTTTGATATAACGCCATTGTTTGGCAGCGTTCAGAGAAGCTCTCGCTATGCACCCTCCAAATGCTGGAACAATATTCCGCCGCTGATAAGAAACCTGCAAAATATACATACATTTCGATTGACTGAAAAAATATTTATATGTCATGAACACCAGAAAAGGACTAGGCATTTAAGCTCGAAACTGGATATACGTAGTTCTTTCCGTATCAGAACCATAAATGTTATCTTTTATTTTGATCATTGTATTAAATGATCTAAGGCTTTTATCGTTGAAGTTGTTCGTGTCACTACTGTTTGTGGTGTCTGATGGAAGTACATATTCCTGTAGACGTTTATATCTATTGCCATGCCTCTTAACGCCTCAACATGCGCGACATTAAATTCCAGAGGACGTCACGCATTTAGCCAAAAGGACATTAGGACACTTTAAATTGACATTTCAAATTTTGTCTATGGTCCCAGAGAGAAGACCTTTCGTACAACTCTACTTATTTGGGATACATTTTAGCAACGTCTCTCCAGTGTGTACGCCGAAATATTAGAGATAGTGTTTACATTAAACTTGCTTGCAAAATGCTTATAAAGAAATGTTGTCTAATAAAAAGCTGAGTTTTACTTTCGGATTATTATTTATTATACCTACTTTGATAAATAGATACATAGCTTCGGGTATACATTGCCTTATCGACAACTTGAAAATGTTTACAATATTGAAACTACCTAGTTTCTAATTGGCAACAAATAACAATAAAAATACACTTTTATTGCTTTAGCGAGGCATATTGCATTATGGCCTACAATTATGAGGCGAGCGTATACCACCTGCTACGCTAACACAGCAACGGGGTAACGGGTCGTCTCAGCTGGCCTTATAGTCTGAATAATTGTAATTTTTAGGAATTTGGTGAAGATGTAGAACAGGCGTGTAGGAATCTACTCGAACCGGAAGTATGGAATGAGACTATGCATTTTTCATACATCTTACTTACTTTTACAAGTTTCTTACCAGGTATTTAGTAAGGATGTAGTCTTTTATTACAGATTTGCATGGTGAAAAACTTATACACGCCAGTTAACTACAAACATATGTGTGATGGTCCGTGAGAGTCCTACAAATTCAAGTTAAGGAAAATGAAAAGTGTTTTATACTGGCTTAAGTATTATATGTAAATACAGAGTAAATCAATATGAATCGTACTCTAACTAGTAGCAGATTTTGGACCTACGCCGACGGCCAAGAGAAACTTACTTAAGTAGCTGTCCTGTAGCTATATGTAGTGAGGTCTCCAGTGGCCGGTCTCGTCTGCGACATACCAACAGATAAAATTTATAATGATATTAATTTGCGTATACTTTTACAGAATATAAGATAACACTGTTGCGAAAGCCGAATCGCATCACAACCCTCTGATAAAGAATTGTCTTCGTGTCTTCTTTCCGACGCGATTACGGTATGTTGGATTATGTTTTAAAGAGAAAACTTCTTTAGTTGGTCACTTTTTGAAATGGAAAAATAATTCGGACTCACGACACTGCTGCCGATGTGACCGATATGTGAGTACTTATTACATAACATCGTTTAAAAGTACCTATTCAATATAAGTACAGATGGCACGTGGCGCATTTTACCAATTTTTCACTTCTATGTTTTGCTTTATTTTGATATTCCGAGGTTCTTAATATCACAATTGAATTAAGTTAGCTCAGCTAAGTAGATGTGTAGTTGTTAGATATGTCGTGTAAGGTGCTCGAGCCTTCTGCACGTGAAGGTCACTTTGTCACCTTTATTGTGGTTTGCGAGTGCCAATGTCTCAACCAGGTGGAGGAGCGATGAGGAGCGATGATGAGGAGCTGTAGGAGGATGATGCCTCTGTATAACCTGTGCTGAAGCGGGCGGCAGAAGTCCTCAGGAGATCTGTCAGTTTGTTTGCCGCTGCAGAAGAATTATTTTAAATTTGGATCAAATGGTGTGAAAGAAAAGAGGGGACTGAAAACCTACGTATAGTTATTTTTCTAAGCAGTTTGTCTTTGATTCCGTTGCTTCGATTGAAGCCTGATTAAATAAATTGTTTTTTTAGCTGTTATATTTTGATGATCACGGCTGTTTTGCCGAATGTTTGCATGACTTTTAAACAATATTTTCTGCAGTGCGAAAACTCCGAGTGTCCCATGGACAAGCGTGGTGTGATGAAAGACCACTTCCTAGATGTAGGTGTTGTTAAAAACATTTCTATAAAATGACTCAAAGCCGCCAAACTGTAAAGGGCCTGTTAAAACAGTTACACAAGGGGTGCCTGGATACAAAAACATGATTTTTTGGAGTGCTTCGAAGATTGGAGAAAACGTTGGCACAAGTATCCCAGGGGGATTACTTTGAAGGGCATAAAATATATATTCACGAATAAATAAATATTTTTTGAAAATACACAAAATTCGCGATACTTTTTGAACATACCGAATATATGTTATGGGGAAAATCAAATTTTTACCGGAAATGTATGTATGTGCTACTTACTTAAACACAATAGATTGGTTTTCGACGTGGTCTAGAACGAAAGAACAGCGATAAGTGCAGTAAAATGTTACAGAATGCCTAGAAGTGCAAAGCATTTGTGGAGGGCGCCAAGTAATGAAACCACCACAGCCAAATACAGAAACCCACCAGCGGCGAAACCATGAAACAAAGCGAGTTATAATAAAGAAACATATTTCTTCTGACATCTCTGATCTCATTCAACACGTACAACGGCTACCCTCTCGCGCTGCAACAAGTGAACATGCGTTTGATCGCTCAAATCGAATCACTTTGTAGCAGTTCGAAATTCTATCATTGTTTGCAATTTGTATTTAGCAGCCCTACTTAAAATGCTGGCGAAAATCTTCTTGACAAATAATGGGACCCGTATGTAGAAGCGATATGTATTAACTATAGCCATATTCATTACAGTAAAACTACTTTCACGGATATTACCTCGGTTTATTTAATTATTTACAGCAACCATGGTCACGGGTGGACTGAGATGAGAGATGTCCTGATATTTTAAGCTATTAAAAGTACCCGGAGAAATATATTTTTAGTGTAGTTGTACCGATTAACGAAAAACAGTACTTATTATATCTTGCTGTCTTGGGGTGTTATGTTTAGTTTCTGATTTTATTATGTTTACTACTGGGTCCCAAGCAGAGGGAAGAAGCCAGCCATCTTTTCTAATGTAATTTGGATGTTTTATAATTTAGCCTCACCGATCATCCTTAGGAGGAATTGGTGTTCCCTAGCGAGAATTTGCGCTTTATCGAAGCTCGCGGACCGCAGATTTTGTAACTCGTCGGTGTTTCATATCAGCTATATGTTCTTTAACGCAAGTTTTCATAGATTTTTAGCCCCATATAAGAGAGTCTTGTCAAGTCAAGCTTGTATACTCCTGCACCATGTGGAGGGATTTGGCATGTCACTGTTGATAAGAACTGACTAACCTTCTTTGACAGCTTAAAATAAGTTTTTATTGAAGTTCGCTTGAGAATATTGCCAATTTTGTGAGTGACCCCATTTAAATATGATTATATTGCAGGTAAGCGCTCGATAGTGGCTGGTTGCAGTCCGCTTCTGCGGAGCAGACGGGAAACCACATGATCCACGACGCACTTAGGAAGCCTCTTACAAAGTTTTTCATCACTCGATAATAGGAGACACATTACAGTGACATTAGATTTAAGATCTCGGTAATCGACAGGCATCGCCTTCCTAACGAATTTTTTTTAAATAGTATTCCATTTTAAATAAACATGATTAATAAAGTGTTAAAACTAAAGGAAAACATTCCACATTACATAAGAAAATCACACGGCCGAGGTCAGTAATTAAAGCAGTAAAATTCACTTTCTCGCCAAATGTTATAATTTATTATGGTATTAGATACCTAAAATATTTGGACTACTACTGTGTTTACATATTGTATAAATCAAAAATGATTTATAAAATATGTAACAAAAACTCTGTTGCTTCTTTGAGGTACGTATATATATCTTACTACCGTTATTTCCAAACATAATCTTCTAAATTCTTTTCAATCCGGGTTCCGACCTGTCCATAACATCTGCTCTTATTAAACTCACTAATGATATTTTTCTTGGTATGGATCGTAAACGGCCCACAATACTGACCTTACTTGCATTCAGCAATGTCTTTAACTATCGATCATGAAGTTCTGTTGGTTATTCTGCTATCTCTCAACATATGACCAGCAGCAGTTGGCTGGTTTCGCTGTTACATACATGGACGTGGACAGAGACCGACTTTGGGACAGTGTAATGGGGTGAGGTTCCCATCCTCGCCCCTTGCCCCGACCTTGATGAGAACCTGGTTTGGTCGTACCAACTGAAAGAAATTAGTAGAAAATTATTTGCGACATGGCACTCATTGAGACGTCTCCAATATGTACTACCCATTCCGACAAAAATATCTATAACAAATTCCTTGTTTCTCTCTATTCCTGATTACGCTGACAACTGTTTTACGAACTTAAATGTCCTCATAAGCTGAATAAACTGGAGCGACTCCAGAAGCTCTCTATTCGGTTCATATTTGGTTTGCGCAAATATGACTATATTATTTATTAGTAATATTAATATATAATGGTATATATTAGTTATTAGTAAATATTAGTAAATAATTATGTATTGGCAGGGACAGTTAAAAAGGTTCATTCAATTAATGCACCCTAGTGTACCCAAGACTATGTCGTAGGGCTTGGGTACTCTAAACACATACGGACTCTAAACACATACGGACAGAAACACACACAGACATAAACACACACACACACACACGGCACGCATACGCACGCACACACATAATATGCCCACACACGCATCGACGTTAGTATGAAACCAATTTTCTTCTTAATTTTTTGTACTAAGCATACTATTTTGTATTCTCATACTTCTCTGCTAATTAACATAAAACTCGCTAACATAAGTAAAAATAGCTCTGAAAATAATAACGGTCTCTTCATATTCTGGTAAAAAAATTATATAACAACTAATAACAATGTCTCAGTTAAATAGATAAACCTTAATTGGCCATACTATCTGACCTGTGTTAGTTGTTAATTATAATATTGTAAACGCTGTTAATTTATTAATAAAAAAACCATAAAAAATATTTCTGATTTTCGTGTGAAACTCTAGTGGCTTCCTATAAGACTTCGTCGGAATGCCCGAGTCCTCTCTAGTTTATATAGCATTTTATATAATCCGAAGGCTCCTGCTTATCTGATGGAAATATTTACTTTTCGTAAGGCAGCTAGCAGAGTACTTCGCTCCTCAGATAACCTACTCCTCCATATGCCTATCCATCGAAGATAGATATTATAGTTCATAAGTAAGAGCCATTACATTGTGGATTGGATTGCCGTGAGATAGATATGTGCTGTTGCTGAGCATTTTCATTGTCTCGTTGCTGCATCTGTATTGCTAAATATATGTCTATATATTATAATTATATCATGTAATATTATATACAATTTTTTATGTAGGAATATTATATGTATTTACAATAAGTATGTGTATAACATATTTTTTGTTGTATTTTGTTTTTTTTTTTTGTTTTTGCTATGTTCTGCCTTGTTTAGCTTATAAGATGTATTCTTTCATACACGCAAAGGTTATCTGGAACAAAGTTTTATGTGCATAATAAAGCATATTTCATTAATTCATTCATTCATATTATATATATATATATGTATGTATAGCCTATGAATTGCATAATATATTTACACCTTACGGTTTTGCGCCACCTTCCTCATGTAAGACTTCCTTAACCCTTAGTTGCATGGAAGTATATATTTTGTAATATGCACAATAAACAACATTTTATTCATTAAATCATAAGAGGGGTACCTAGACCGCCTCCTCCTTCTGGTATCAGCAGCCAGCCCCATCGCCACGACAAGTCTTGAACCGTGGTCAGGTGGCCTACCCTGCCTTATAGTTACCATGTCAATGAATGAAGACGACATTCAGCATGTGAACGTTGTCCTGGCGACGGAGCGTGGCAATAGAATCGCCGTTCTCGTCCACACTCCACTGATCGTCATTATATTATGTTATAATATACATAACGTGATTATTCATATAATAACTACGTTCTACTGAAGGTCAGACAGCACAATTAGAGCGATAGGCTATTTCTATATACCTGTAAATCATGGCACACTACAACATGTGAAAATCATTATAAAGAAATTATCGGACAGAATAGCGTAGGTCCATGAAACGGCCTTTTGTTACACGTCTATATAAACGATGTTTTTTCAGAATCACAACCATAAATAATATCACTATGATTTTATCGCTAAAGTTGTTTGTGTCGCTGCTTTTCATGGTGTCCAATGTAAGTACTTATTACTGTATACGATTATATCCCATAGGGATAACATAGTTAGAGCAGGGAAGCATGAGTAGACCTATGACGGCGAGTGTTGGTTTTTAGAGAAGAAATATAAGAAAGTACATCTTGGTCCATTTAATCTCACATGCGTATTGAGCAGAGAGAAATAAATGAAACAGGGAGACAGAGAAACTTAAGGAAAAGGACACTGTTTCACCAAAGTTTGTTACTTTCCTAGAAATTTATATGGGTCTTCTTTGTATAAAAAGAACTAAGTAGACCGCAAACAGCGCCGCGAACTTCGTTAAATTTACAAATATACGCCTTTTCAAAAGACCGTAAAACATAAAGAAATCAATCTTTTCTTATAAAACTTTTTAACCAACCCAACACCTAACACCTAAACTTTGTTGATTTTTCTGATAGAATCTGTTACATCAACACAGCTAGTGTTAATCACGTAGCGGATCGCTTCAGCCGGCCCTATAGTCTGTATAGTTGTCATGCGCATATTCTATCAATAAAACAGAATAAAAATAAATAGTCCTAATATTTTCAGGTATTTGCCGAAGACCTAGAACAGGCATGTATGGATCTGCTCGAACCGGATGTAAGTAATAAAGCGTTTTAAGCATCGGACTCTTTTTTACACAATACTACATAGACAGCAAGACTAGAATCCTTTATAGCGGACTTCCATGAAGGCAAACTTAGAACACCTGTCAACTACAAACATGTTTTTATATTATAAAACTATTTTCTTGGTACGATCCTTATGGGTTTATTTCATGAATACAGAAAAAGTATACATAATAACTAATGAAATAAAATAGTTCTCTTAATGTGTGTGTCCTCTTACAGAATATGGGAGAACACTGCTGCGAAAGCAGTCTTTCATCACAATCGGTTCATGGGGATTTCGCTTCGTGTTTTCCATCTGATGACGTTTCGGTATGTTGGGTTTCATTTTGAAGTGAAAAGTGTGTTTGGCGCGTTGAGCTGTTTTTTGAATGGGAAACCCCATGAAGGTGGCGCACTGTCACCGACACGACGTGTAACGCCATTTTTTTCATTATCCGAGTGTTTATGATAATATATTTTGCAAGTATTAAAAGTAAGTACTGATGGTGCAAAATGAGTTAAGTATTTGAAGAAGGTACCTAAAGACGTTAGAACTTCTTTAGACACGCTTTGAGTAACAATGTAATGTAATGTTCAATGTAGATTATATGCACATTAACGTCTGCGACCTCCTCCATCATCCGCTCGTCGGTCTCCCTCTGGGAGACGTCTGCCTCGCAGAAGGAAGCCATCGCCTAATAGGACTCGCAATTATCGAGCATCGCGTTGATGATGCCCTACAGAGACAAGTCCCCTCCAACGACTGACATCAGATCGTGATGCAGCGCCGCTCATCTCGGGCACACCGCAAGGGTGTGCTGGGTAGAGTCCACCGCTGCGTCACAATCGTACACGGAGACGTCGGTGTCCTTTGGGCCGTCTGATGCTGATAATCGCCAAAACAACCATGCCCGGTGAGTGCCTGCGTCAGACGGAAGGTAAAGGGTTTTCGCCTTCGGCGCACCCACCGCACGATGCATTGTATGGACCGGGCGCAAGGCAGCCGTTACGCCTGTGCCACACGCGCCAAACCCTCCCCAACCTCCGCATTAGCGCCTCCTGCCCTGTACGAGGGGTCACTTGCGTGGTATCCACCGAGACCCCTCCTGTCCGAGACACAGGAGCTCTCGGCATGAACCTCCGCCACGAACTCCCACGGGGGATCGCCGGCCAGACCCGTAGGTAGCTGCAGCCCACGAAACCGTACGGTACCCCCGAATCGACCTCACTGCGACGAGAGCGCAGAGCGTATACCGGCCTTATTTCTTGCAGTTAGACGATCCGCCCAAACCAGGACTCCGTACGTCGCCATACTCCGGTATACACCGGAATACAGCTGCCTGCAGAGGGCGCTGGTTCTTGTGAGGTTCGGGAGAAGTATGGCGACGTACGGAGTCCTAATCGTCTCACCGCCTTCACGATAGCGGTATCACCATAGCGAAGTGTGGGCCGAAGGTTTACCCCACGTCAAGGATAAGCCAGGATGTAGTGCTACCATTTTTTTTTGTTTTTTTTTTTAATGTTGGCGCGGGGAAACGCATTTACGCGCTTTCACTGGCCCTGGGTGGAGTCCAGTGGTGTGTGGGGCTCGCGGCACATTATATAGTGCCGAATACCCACAAAAACCACCGCGAGTGCCACCTGTGCCGCCTTTGGTGAGGTGCCCCGGCACAGCAAATCATCAGGGAACCTCGACGGCAACCCCCCGAAGGGACCTTCGCCACCTCCACAGATGGGGTTGTCCCGCACCACAGAACAAACCCACCGACTTTGGGACAGTGCAATGAGGTGAGATTCCCATCCTTGCCCCCTGCCCCGTGCGTAAAAGCGCTGCCAATATTCTCTTTAAAATTTTCAACTTCTTATAAGGGTACAAATGCGGCACCTCCTCCTGCTCTTTATTCCCCTCTTCTTATAGGAGGGGTACTAAGAGCCGCCACCTCCTCGGTTCAATTGGCTTCGCCCAAGGTGTCTCGGATCACACCAGGCTACTGAGCCCCACCGCCACGATAAGGCTTGAACCATTGTGGGGGAGGTAGTACTACCTACTCTAGTTATGACATATAAAAAAGTAAAAAAATATAGTTTAATAGATATCTACTATGCATTAGCTTTATAGATAGATGGATACTTATGTTAAAACTTTGTGCAGTGTGAGAACTTCGAGTGCCTCATGGAGAAGCGCGGCTTGTTGAAAGATCACCTCATAGACGAAGATGCTGTTAAGAAACAAATAGAAAAACTGATTCAAAATCACCCAAGTGAAAAGGTTCTGATAGAACAGATACAAAAGGGCTGCCTGGACCGCAAGTACGAAAACTATTCCGAAGACAATGAATGCCCGGCGTCCGATTTCTTCGCTTGCCTCTTTGTTAATGCCAATTTAGTAAGTGCTGGGTATATCTCACTTCTTTTCAGTTTATTATTAGTGAAATCGAGGTGTAGAATTTTCGAGTTCCTATATTCGACCCGGAGCACTGTACTGTTGCGCTTTTTAGTTTCTAAGAAACGTGGATTTGTTTCTTACACGGAAGGCGAGCGGTTAGATATGGGCGTCACTAAAAGTTTTGACGCAATGGGGCTAACGTGGGGGCTTCACGTTCCAGCAAGGTGTCCAGATCAAGTGACCGTGTGTACCTACACGGTCCCTTTATCTGGAATGTATCACTGTAGTGCAGTGTGTTGCATCATCGTTACTATTCAAAATGCAGGTGTCTTTCTGTAATGTTCCCACTCGCTAGATGTATCTAGTGGTAACATTGCTGCATTACAGCCGCACCGAGTCGGCATAATAGGGATGTACATACGTATCTCACATCGGATCGGTTGTACGTTGAAACAATTACCTTAACTTTATGTGTGAATGGTGGTACCGTTTATTTTCATAGGAAAAGTATGTTATGGTACTCCTGGATCTTATTGGAATGTTTACTTGCACTGTTTTATTCATATCCATATGAGTAGTTTACGCGTGAAAGCGTAACAAACACAGAAACTTTCGCCTCTAAAATATTAGTATGGGTCTCGGCACGAAAGTGCAGCGCTAACCGTTCTTGGGCTGAAGCTCTAAATACTGTATTTGAGGGGGTTGCTTGTCCAGTCGTCCACATGCGCAGCTAACACCTCCTCGCTCCAGTTATCCTCTACTAGCACCTACTCGTCTCGTTATCAGGGTATGGAGGAACCGGGGATCTGTAAGATGTTGACACAATTTTGGGCAATAATATAGGGGGTACACAATAACCTGTTAAGTTTCGCAGGGTTGTCCAAAGTGGAAGGCGAGCGATAAATGCAACAAAATGGCAGAAAATGCTAAGAAATGTAAAGAGTATGTGGAGGGCGCAAGGTAAAAAAATCCACCGCAGCCAAACACAGCCCCACCAGCGGCGAGACAATGAAACAAAGCGACGTATAAGAAATAAATTTATTTGTTCTGACGTCTCCGATCTCATTCAACACGTACAACGGCTACCCTCTCGGGCTACAACTAGTAAACATGCGTTTGATCGCTCAAACCGAATCACTTATAACTTTTATTTACAATATTTACAAACCACTACGCGTTTGAAACACCACAGGAAATTTGTTATATGAAAAAGTCAACTAAATTATATCAACTTTATGCCTAATCAGGAAAATTATTCTCTTGGAACAAATGAAGTTCATAGTGATAAAAAATGTGGCACAATCAGCGCTTACTGTAGTACAAAACCAATTCATTTACTCGAAATGGATTGTTCAGATATTCAAAACTATAGATAAGTGTAGGGGCCGTGCGTCTAGACTGTCGCGCCAACTAGTGCGACTACACTACACGCCAAAAGTGCACTCCTCGGGTAATAACTTTAACACTAGTAACCTGGCCACAAGGAACACGTGATTAACTGTCAATGCCATTCCTTAATCATTACCCGTTTAATGTCTAAATGTAACAGTAGGCAGCATGATGACAGTCTGTGCACAATCCCTATGAAGTCTAGGAAACTGTTCACTATGATT
Source organism: Eumaeus atala (assembly GCA_017140195.1). Taxonomy (NCBI): domain Eukaryota; kingdom Metazoa; phylum Arthropoda; class Insecta; order Lepidoptera; family Lycaenidae; genus Eumaeus; species Eumaeus atala. The sequence goes on from JAFELO010000155.1 coordinate 789,603, forward strand.
GTATAAATATAATCTGTGTTGTAATCATTATCATAAAGGAAGCAAGCAACAGTGATACTAAGGAGCAATTGAGTTGGGAGTAAATACACCTTTTATAATTTTACAATTCTCAGATTTATCAGAGCAATCTTTAAATCATTCAGAATGTTTGAATGCATTAGAGTAAATTATATCAACTAAAATAGGAAGATGGTATGACTATATGGCAACACCAATCAGAGATTAGTTAGCGTAGCATCGTCCATAATAGTCTTCGACTTCCTTTTGCATCATAAGTTGTAAAACATAAATTTAATCCTGAAAAGGACATGGTTACATCTCATAGTACACAACTATGTAAAGCCATTGACACAATTAAGTATAGCTTGGGGTGGGCCATTGAACTGATTCTGATAGGAAATAAGAAGAAATTGCAATAAAATTGTTAACTACACTTTGACATAATCACATACACAACTTCCTTTTTCCCAGTCAGAAAGACAGGTGTCCCAATCACATACAATTTAAATAAAACCATTATTCTAATTCTGTTAATTAATACTGTACTTAAATACACTAAAATATCATTGAGTGTCTTCAATATATTCAATCATAAAATCAAATCACCCAATCCCATACGAACATCAATCACATTTGTTTCATATAGTACATATTAGCTTGCATAAAACTATAATAAACATCATCAGGAAATGTACACATTACTTATCCTGCCTATATTTACAGTAAACACTCTCTGCTTTCATGAATTTAACATTAAAACTCCTGATTCGCAACAAACACTCGGCAATTTCCGACCCTGGCTGCTGTAAGGCGACAGAAACCTCGGATTAGTGCTCAAAGAAACCACGGTAAAATCCGTTTAAGATTTATAGCAAATAAAAATTAACATACAATAACGGCAGCAGTTATAAATAATCCATTTCGTAAGAAATGAGATGAGCATTCCATACAAAACAATACATAATTTAAATGATAATATAAATGCATGGTCATCGATAATAACATTTGAAAAGTCTGCTATACTGTAGATGTTTTTCTACTCTAAACAAAACACTTCACTAAAAAAATATTTGCTTACATAGACAGAAAAACGGTAAGATATATACAAAGTTACAGGCATTGGTCAAGGTTTTTGTATCGGTCACTATTTTGATCATCATATGGTCTATATTCACAAACACACATTTAAATATTGAGTCCAGTTCGGTTTACAGTATAATTGACTTTGTAGTGGAGATCTACTGACAATGTCACAGAACTCACATAAGATAGGGAACTCATACCTCTCTTGGCAAATATCACTCACAGTCGGAACGATTGCACAGGTCGCACACTCTCTGCGGTTGTAGAACTGCAATGTCCCAATGTTCCTGGCTCCTATCAACAAGAGCGTGGGAGGTCCTGTTGGGGTAAAACTTCTTTACGCACGCTTCACTTGGGGAGTAAGCTGATGAGTACGTAAGGAGAGCGTTCCAAAAATGAGGCCCAACAGGGCCCCACTCCGCGAGACTTGACTTATCTTTTAAAGTCGTTATCGTCCTATCGACAAAAGAAAAGGCCCTATTTAGGCTCTTTCGCCGTCTCCTTAGAGTGCAGCATTGAGCGAGGGCCCGCATAGCCTACTTTGGTCAGGCCACATACTTAGCCAAGAATGTTCTTGGCCACTACCCGCGTGAGGATTTATATTCCGACTCGAATGTTCCAAATCTTGGTTTTGAAACGCGTTTGTTCCTATGAACCCAGGATGGTCCATATCTTGGCCTTGAGGCGCGAGAGGTCGTACTAGTCCACCTCGTCGGGCGGCGGCTTGTACACGGGCCCGAACTTAGTCATGTACTTGCGCACGAATGTCTTGGCCTTGGCGCGCACCGAGTCCGTCACCACCAGCTCCTCCACCGTGCGGCAGTGCTTCAGCTCCTTCAGCATCACGAAGTGCGTCAGCTGCGAATAATAGCACCGTGTTAACCCTGTAGCGGCACTACGAGACGCGGAGAGTAATCAAGATTCTATGTGGTTATTTGTACATGCTTTTCATTTCAACATAAACATTTATTTTCTCAATCATCCCAATGCCCTTGATGTATAATTTTTAATTATAAAGTGAAGCATTTTAACAACTGCATAAAATTTCGGTCTATCTGACGGCCTAATAGAGCGTGAACTGAAAGTTATTTCCTGACATGTGATGATACCTCTGTTTAATGCTGGACTTGAGGGTGAGCGCGAGCAAAGACTGTATTGTACCCTTGAAAACATTACTCTACAGTTTAGTTAGTAAAAGCTGTATGCAACTATGGAAGTCTCGCAAAACGATCAAGGGGCTTTAGCGACTCACTAAAGCATCAGCATGTAAAATAGGATAGGCGGTAAAGATTTGAAATGCATTAACAGCATTTAAAACTCTTCTTGTGATGTGATGTGATATTTATAAAGTATAAAGTTGGCGTACACATCTACACTATTTTCATTGTAAGATGATGCATGACACTTCCTAAGTGACAATTACAATGATGTACCCAAAGGAAGTTTAATTGATTATCTTGAAACATTGAATAAGCAAAGGAAACGGAATTACCGACTTTAGATTTACAGAACCATAAATAAAGGGTTATAACCATTGCTCTCTTACGAAAAAACGCACGATTTTACAATCATAATTGTCTCACGCCGCGCGTCGCATAAGGAGTTAACATAAAAAAATAAATATTTCTTATGAAGTGTCGTGTGTTGCGTGTGGACTGTCGTACCTTGCGTGCCAGATGTTTGAAATCGGCGGTGGTGGTGATGCGACCGACGGGGGCGTCGGCGCGGCGGTAGGGGTTGAGGTGCTGCACCATGACGCGCGCCATGCCGCTGCGGAACTGCTCCTTGATGCGCCTCGAGGAGTCCTCCACGTCGGGCGACGGCGCCGCAGGGCTACCCGCGTCGGAGCCCGTGCTGTCGGTGTCCGAATCGTCCAGCTCCACAAACTGAAATTAAAAAAAAAAAACATTTATATTATTCTTTTATAAAATGCGCACCTAGGCGCGGTATAAATGACATCAGGTTATGCAGGTGGCGTCGATGGCGAACTACAGTATCATTAATAATTTATGTACTGTAAACTGAATCTTTCGTGAGATTTTCCCGCTGACAGCACCTAATTATTGTACTGGTAAAACATGAATCTGCCACTGGAGACGCTGAGTATGTATTTATATTTACCCAGCATAAACTAAATCTGTTGACAGGCCATTCCTGGTAACTGTACAAAATAGGTATGACGTATGAAAAATTTTAAAAATATATATGTGACACTAAGGAGTTTTGGAACAAATCTAAAAAACCACCTAGTGTAAATATAAACATTGAGTTTAATAAAATTTTAAGTAGAATAAGTGTTAAATACTGCTATCAGCCATGTTTGAGGAAACACGAATCATAGTGTATGACGTCACGATTCAGTAAAAGACGCCGTTTCGTTGTAACATCTCGAAGTAACTCAATCGAAATTTCTTGAACGTGACCTTAAATTGACGTCATGATACTAGAAGCGCTTTGGTGCCTCATTATAAAATAGTTCGTAAAAATGCACTAAGACTCACTTCGTTATTGAATTAACGTTATTTTGTGAAATAATGGTAGTAGTGCACCGGCGTTATAAAATAGGATTCCAAAATCTGTCGTTTTGTCTATTGTTCTTATACTTTTTCTTAACGGCCTGTGTCGCCAGCATCGACAGCAGCATCCACTGTGAACCCATTGATATGATCGCAGGGAGCCCGAGGGAAAACAGACTATCTTGGGACCAGCAACGAATTAAATCAGAAGAAAATAGGAGGAGTAGTAGGGAATAATTCCAATTTCCCTCCCAAATCAAAGCGGAGGCAGTACAAGACTACAATGTCTTGTATAAGCCGAGAACAAAGAGGGCGGCCTGGTGACGCCCAGATGCTATGCACCACGGATATATTTCGAAAAGCCTTATTTAATGACTTTACATTTAATTTGTTACTCTTTAGGCTGTTGTTACGTCTGAGGGAAACCGTATGTTTCTAATAATAGTTATGACAAAATCTTTTAAATGCAAGTAAAGTACCCACACTGTCCACGAGTCGCCATAATACACTACCCCGCTAACACTATTGATATTTTCCAACATTATCGTTTTCTCATTATGCCAAAAAAAACACTATCAAATAATGTGATGCGCAGTTTATTTGCACTCTTTAAATTCGGTCGAACTGTCGCAAAAAGATGAAGGCACTAATCTAAAGCTAAAGAAGTTTACTTTTAAAGTTGCCGCAACCGGTATGGAATAGTGCAACGCAATGATCGATCTCTAGCCAATCTTTCGCTAAGCGGTCGCGCATACATGGAAGGAAAAACACGTGAACTTGTACAACACTTATGACTTATGACGCTGCGGGTACCTTGAGATGGTGCGGCGCGAGACGACGCGCACGCTGCAGCAGGCGTTCGCGGCGGCGGCGCAGCTTCTCTTTGGTCTGCTTGTAGCGCTTCACCTCCAGCCGCCCCGCCAGCTTGTCCTCCTCCGTACGCGGCTGTGCACACACAATAGTAATAATCTCTAGACTTATCAGACCTAAGTACCTTAAGGACTTTTTTTACTGGAACTAGAAGGATATATACTTAAGATGTTTATAATAGAAATACATATTATGAGCATATAAAAAACAGCCCTGACCTAAGCAGTATTTCGCAGCCTCTGCGTGTTAGCTCACGACACATTCGCTTGTGTTTCCACTGCTCCATTCGATTGTCGCAAAGATAACATAAATCTTTGGACTTTGATAAGTCCAAAGATTTATCTACGAAAAGGTGCTCCCACGCAGCAGAATGGTAAAAGTATTGTTTTGCAACGTGTTATTACTTTTTTAAACAAATTAACCATTTGAATAAGAAAACTGTTTTGAAATGTTCTCGTGCTATACAATATTTCATAACGTCATAAACTGCTGTGAGAGCTCCTTTATACTTCTTCCTTACTTGGAGCAGAAGTTGGGCGGGAATTGAACCTATAACCCTTAACGTATCATGCACGGTATACTTTAGCAACTGCGCATATCACTAGACTGCTATCTATACCTGCTACGAGATTGATATACAATCGACCATCAACTTTACTGTATTTACATTTTTCTAGCTTTCTGCCTGCGGCTATAAAACTAAAAGTTGGAGAAAGTTTTAACTACTTTTTCGTGTCAGTAATAAAGTATCTTTTCGACATATCATCGTCGATATCATATAGTGAAAACCTAAAAATGCAGGCAACCTACGTATTTTGCAAGACAATTTATTCAAAGTAAATTTCAATTTTGATACCTGTTGTGTCTATTATGCTACCAGGGATACATAATACATGAACCAATATTATATTGGCATCACTTTTATAGGGTTGTCACTCAACACGTGGTGTGTATTATCCTAATATCATAGTAGTACTACTCCATTGTGAACTCATGTAAGCACATAAACTAGTGACGGTCATGCGTGACATGTGTGATGATTATAATGTCATATGCTCGGCTTGGTCGTATGTTGTATTTACGTTTGCCAATAGAAAACGTGTCAAAACCTTATATGTGAGAAAATAAATGTTAAAGAGTAAAACACAGACTAGTTAAAATAATATATTTTCATAGCTCTTAAAATGTTCTTAAATAAATATTTCATACTTCTGCTACAACAAGGTACTAATCATAAACAATGTTTAGGAATTATTTTTATAATCACAAAACAACTTACACTAATAGGTCTCTCAGTGACGAGGCCGGGTCTTCGCTTCCTCGGCTTCATGTTCACAAGAGCGTGCTCGGGAATCAGTCCATTGCGGGACTCTTCTTTTATAACTGTAACAAAATTGTGTTTATACTATAACAAAAGCCTTGCAAACTCTTCTTCGTTTTAGTGAAATTATAAAATGTTAAGGGAATGTTGTAAATGTTAAAATATTAACATTGGATTTGTAACTAAATCAATGTTAATTTGTAAAGCCAGTATCCATGCATTTGGCTACTGCAAATAGAGTTTTGACATGTTTTAGTGTAGAACTTATGTTAAAATTCTATCTCCAGTAGCAAAAAGCGTGTACGGATCGCATATAGAAAACTCTAGTAATCGTTCTATCGGTTGCTGTAAACCGCATGAAAATATATTCATAGATTTTGATAAAAGCGATTACATACAGATGGACTTTATTATGTAATATGTACAGATATAGTTACCTTCATAAATTCCATTGACGCCCTCAACCAGCTTGCCTTTCGATTTACGTTGTATGATCGCTGAATCCAAAGCGGACAGGGCTTCCACTTCTTCTTCTGACGAACTTTCATCTGCAACAAATTGTGATTACAATTTAATTACTTTTGATACTTATACAACACGTTTAGTGAGATTTAGTGCCACGCTGTGTTGCAGCCGAATTTGTTTGGCACGACCGCGGAGGTGCCTCTCGCTCTCATGATTCAGCCATACGGTGACAGCATACTGTCGCGTTCCGTGCGGATTGTGACTAGCTGATGTCCCTTGGAGTGAAGGAGGAAAGGAGGGTAACGTATGACAACAGTGGGGATGTATACGGGTGTCGGTAGTTACCAAAATGCTACCATTTTCTCGTTTACTATAATAACGCGACAATGCTTACTAAATTGGTAATGTAATCGTCAATATTAATCCTCAATGGTCAATAATATTGCAAATTCGTAGTATTGCACATTACAAATGGTCGTCTAAGGTTTGCTACAAGAAAGCATTAAATCTGTAATCTCACAATATACATCACTAGGTTTTCTCTGCCTATTCTGCCTATCCCGGGGACATGGCGTGACTATATGCCGTGGCACTGGTGTTAAAAACAGAAAGTACTGTCAATACCATTTGGCGGCGGCGGCGGCTCCCACTGCGGCTGGCGCCGCTTCACGTGGTAGTAGTAGCGGCGGCCGCGATCGTCCAGCGCGCTGCGCCACATGGACGGCAGGACGTCGCCCTCCCCACCCTGTGTCTGCGGAGGAGGTGGGCAGATGTTATCAGGCCTGCTTGTGACATGTCGTGCCTGATGTGAGCAGTTGCGACAGCAAATATTTTCGATGATCCCTTGTTGTCAATTGTAGGAGCCAGGTTGGGCTGCCCAAATCGGCAATGGTTTTTTTTGACCGGGGACTTATCCAATTGTAATAATAGTAATATAACACCATGATGCTTAAAAACCAACTTTTTAAAGTAAAATTTAAATATTTAATTTATTTTTAGTGGTATAGTTATAAATATTTCTTTTGTTTCAATTCTTAGTTTTTCTTCTTATTTCTTGCCAAATTTCCCGAATCTTGGTCAACTGCAAGTATTTTCTTTTTAGGTCTTAATTTTCGTGCCATTGGATATAATATGCACGTAAACGGCTGTATTTTTAATAAATAAATTTTAACTCGATACTAACATGCATTCTCGAGAAAAAGTTCTTGACATTCATACAGACAATAAACCGACAACAAATCGATTCTATAGTACTAATTTTTTTGGAACCCTAAAAAGAGGAATGATATACGCACTGGTACGTCGGAGAGCGCGGGGGCGGGCCCGAGTCTGGGAGCGGGAGCGGCAGCGGGCGCGGGCTGCTGCGGGAACGCGCCCGGCACCTGCTGCCCGAACATGAACCCGCCCATGCCATACCCGCCCATACCCAGCATACTGCAAACACAATACATAACACTTTAATACATTTTGAATGTATATTTGTTTTCATTCTTCGCTATCATTCTATCACTATCCCGTTGCTACACCAGATGATACTGGGATCTACCTAGTCTATACTACACTATTTGAATACAAACAAATCACCAGTGTACCAAAAACCCTCATGTTTTGTTTCATACATATTGACGTTGTTTATATTTTTTGTGACTACATATTTCAAGTGTGTAAAAAAGAGGAAATACATTCATTATGATTCCAAACAAGTGAGGTCATTAAATTGCAATTCTTTATCGTGCAGCATGTAGTTTTAATATAGGTTTTCAATTTATTGCTTGCAATACCATGGCGAGACGTCATACTGTCGCTGCTCGTTTATGCAATATCCTAGATAAAAATAGATTTTGTTGTATTATATAAAGGTACAGTTTATAATAAACTTACTTTGGCTGTGGCATACAGAATGGTTGAGGTCCGTTGAACGGTGGGCAAAATCCTGGAGGGCCTTGATATTCACCATTAGGTCCAATCCACTCAGGCGGAATTTCCGACGGCATCACTCCTGGCATCATGCTGGGCATGTTCGGCATCGGCCCTCCCATCGGTCCCAACATGTTCGGCGCTCCGGCCATCACGTTCGGAGGGCCGCCCATCATATTCGGCCCGTTCATCATATTCGGAGCGTTTCCTAACATGCCTTGGGGAAACATCTGCAACACAATTATACGACTCTTTACAGTTTCTAGCTTCTGTTAGCTTTTCATTACTGGCAAAAGAACTAAATATAACATTTCATGGCGTATGCATAAAAATACGTATTATCATTATGATTTATGAACTGTCAGAGTATAGCTAAATATGCACTACTAGCTTCATTTAAATTTGATTGTCAGAAACTCGTGCTCTACTAATTGTCCAGATGAAGTAAATGGGCTACAGTATCAGCTACCTATACCTAGTCTGGGCATAAATATTTTTATAATTTAAAATAAAAATATTACATTTGAATTTGGAATCTGTCATTTTTATACAATTAGTTATCATTTAGCGCCAATACGTTGTACAATATTTTGCGATATTTTAATGGAGTTGGGTGATAAAGAGCAGAATCGCTGTGATTACATTACACAGAGTAACTTTTAAGCAAAATGCATTTTTTAGAAGTGGCCGCCCGCGTAGTGTTCATACGAAAAAGGCGGTCAAAGCAGTACAGGAAAAAATTCGAAGGAATCCTGTCCGAAAACAAAAGATTTTATATCAGAAAATGAAGATAACACATAGAACCATGTCGCGTATTTTAAGAGATGACTTAGGACATCTATACGAGACGACATGATCATTTCTTAAGTGATAAATTTAAGATGAATATGGTAGTAATAACCACGACTTCCGACTTCAGTGATGGTTTGGTGTTAACTATGAAGGAGTGACTGAGCCATACTCGTGTAAAAAAAGGTATCAAAACATCGGCACAAGTGTATACCAGTCTTGAGAAGGTATTTAGGTCCCTTAATAACACCATATTCAATAACCAAGTATGGCCCTTCTAGCAAGACTCGGCGCCGGGTTATAAAGCTCAAACCACCCAATGTTTGTGAGAAGCAAACATTCCGCACTTCATCAGAGCTGAAGATTGGCCATCATCTAGTCCCGTTCTGAATACATTGGATTATGATTTATGGCCATTTTTTTTAATATGGAGTCCCTAGGCGGACTTTTCGATTTTTGTGGTGTGGTGCCACCATGCGTATCGGTTGTTTTAGCAGCAGTCACTGTAAATGTAGTAAGTACCTGTGCGAAGTCCTGAGGCCAGAAGGGCGGCCAGGCGGAGTGTGGCGGGTGCGGGTGCGGCGCAGGCGCGGGTGGCGGGGGAGCGCGCCGCGCCGCCTCAGCAGCTTCGGCCGCCTCCGCGAACGCGCGCCGCCGTTCCTCTTTGGTCATAGGAGGGACCGCTGCCAGCACTCGCTCGTTCAGTCTGTCACAACCGAGCGAAATGTTACTTTAATCTGTTCTCGATAAGAAATTCGTGACTACTGTCCGACGGCATGAAATCATTCAAATTGTAAGGAACTATTTGATTCGTTTCGAAAAATGTCAATTGCTATAAAAAATTGAAATGTACGCGAGGACACACAATAGAAATGAAACTTCAACGGACAGGTGAAGAATATTATTTAACAACATTTAAGATCAAGGAAATTGTATCGTCTACCCCCTCCACGCGGCCGTTATGCTTTTTCGTGACAGAAAAAGAGCATCGCTTTAACGATAAGTAAGTTTTTTGTAATTATTTTTATTACCCTTTTTTAAAGACTTAAATTTTTTTTAGGACACGGCAGGTAGTGGTCCTATATAACAAGTATCCCATAAAACTTTACCGAATTTAGTGTATTCAAAAGATAAGCGCACCGCGCGAATACAACAGAAACGCAACGTCCCAAGGTCAAAATCCCGGGCGCGTCAGCCATACGTGCGACTAGCGGCCGCCGTATCGTAAAAATTTCAAAGACAATTAGATCAAATTTTAGGTGATTATTTTTTACACAATATTCGGAATCAGAATCGAGTAATGATTACGCTTTGTGATTTTGCAATGTCTTACAAAGCCAGGTATAATATGATGTTCTTTTCTTGTTATCATTACTAGCAGCTCCCCGCGATTTCACCCGCGTAACTCCGGTTATTTTGCCGATTTTGATTAAATGTCCTGCCCAAGACCATTTGAGTATCTTCATTTCGACACTTGCATTTTCCAGTTTCGATTTTTTTTTTTTGAGCACAGTTGGTTTATTTTAGAGAGTAGTCCATGCTTCATTCCATGCACGTGTGGTGATCTTAGCTAATGTTTTATGTGTCAATTTCAATGCCACCCCATTGCAGTCAAAAGTAAACTTTTTAACATCTGCATACTTCCATGTCATATATATGGATCCATCCATATGCAATGGGATAATTGGGATTGTCTTTAATTATTTAATTCATGCTTAAGTAAGTAGTAATGTTTAAAACTGCCTCTTCACACGCTGTGGATACGAGTCGGAGCGATGAAAACACTTAAACTTGCAACTAGGATATTGATAGCCAAATCATATCATCTATTTACGCGACGTTATTGGGCAATGAAAACTACATAATACATCGAATGGAATACTCACTTAGAAACCTATTGGATAGTCCATTAAAATATGTGTTGAAACATACCTGATACTCCGTCGCCCGTCAGGACTGCTTCTTCTTTTCCGCCTGTCTCTTTCATCTCGTTCTCGCTCTCTGTCTCTCTCTCTGTCGCGCTTCCTATCTCGCTCTCGATCACGCTCGCGGTCCCGTTCGCGATCGCGCTCGCGGTCGCGTTCATCCCGCCGATCTCTTTCGCGATCTCGATCACGTTCTCGGTCGCGTTCCTCCCGTCGATCGCGCTCGCGCTCGCGGTCGCGTGAGCCACTGGAGTCCGCCGCTCGACGCTCCACGTTAGCTTGACGTTCGTGTTCTTTCATTTGTTGAATTCGTTCTTTCTTGGGAATTTTGAACACTTCCTACAATATAATAAATTCCTTATTTGTTTTATATTAATGACTATATTCTATATTATTCTATCTTCCTACCCATAAGATTTCTGGCGTGAAGATATTTTGTTGTTACAGATTCGAATTTTACCATCGCATAAGGGAGTAAAATAAGCCTTTTGATAGTTCTGAATAGGTTTATTTACGCCCATAAATATTCAGATATCAAAGTTACACATGCATTGCCATACTTCATCCTTTCCCGGCGGATGGATCACTGCCACGTTACGGGGGTATCATGTGGGTACGTACCAACCCTGGTCGGGTTAGCCCGATTCAGCATCAATGCAGAAATTGGCCTACCTCTCTTACTTAATCTTCTTTGTTCTTGAAAAGATTTCAAAGTCATGCTATTATGAAACAAAGTCTGTTGTGTATCTATGCTGTACATATTTATACAAACTTTCGATCGGCCAGAGATCGAAGTTCGATCATAATTATAAAATTAAATCGCCATACAATAAAAAGGTATGTTACAACTAAAGTGTCACAAATTGTGTATTACTGAAGTTCTAACATTGTGTGAATGCCATAGGTAGTTAAGGTTTTATTTCATTGAAATATTATTAATTAAATGAATTTTATATAAAATTATTTGCGTTCTGCATTTCTACGCAATCCAGTGGAGGAATTTTCGTTAAAAGGTGTCAAAGTTTTTGCTTTACGAATTAGTATAATTTATACAAATAAATAAATGGAATTTAGATTCTGAAAAAATGTAAGCAGGATATCTTGAACGCAGTGTATATAGTACTATATGACAATATATTTATATTAATAGAAATCACACACATACCTTTAAGCTTGACCATCTCTCTAGTAGCTGACTAGACAAATCCTTTACTTTCTGCAAAATGGCTGCATTTTCTTTCGTCTTATCCGCTATTGCCTGCGCGTTCGGCAGTTCTAATGGCAGCCCTATAAAAATATAATACAATTGAATTACAAAATAGAAATCCCAACAAAGAATCAATAACGGACATGTGAGACTACAATGAAAACTGTCCCTTATGGATCTGATCTTATAATGTGGAAGCAAAGAGAAGCCCAATACAGCGATCGGATTGTTGTAAGTGCTCGTGAGGAGACTATGTTTGGGGGACCAGCACCGCAGATGGGAGATATGCATCCCGACTCTTACGTCAGAGGGAATATTAGTAGGGTTGCTAATATTATAAACACGAAAGTTTGAACCAAACATAGTATTTTATTCTTTCACGCAAAAAGAATATTTGTATTGTAATATAAATATAGAGATTTACATGTTACATAAATTGCAATAATATGGAATAGCCTAGAATATTTTTTATCCTGAAAATTTGAGGGGATATATTTTACGCGTTCAAAACCGAGGGACACATCTACTAGTTATGATACGAATGTCTTTTTATTTCTGTGAGCGACAACGAGATGCACTTATGGTCGTAATTGTCTACCTTTACGATAGTAACTTTTTTTTTGTGTTTGTCTGTCTTGTGTGTGTTAACATTTTGAAAATCCTTCGCATCCTAAGAAATAGAGATAGCATTACCGGTAGCTTCATCCACAAATACTGGATCTGAAGTCTGTATGTCAGAGGAGCTGAGCCATCTCTCCACTATGGTGAAGAAGCGGCTCTCGTGCACCATCGTCTTGTTGGGAATTGGCAGCCGATCGACAGTCAACAGCATCTCGTATCTATAACAAATTTACTTTTTGTGAATCAAAATCAAGAATCTTACAATCTACTAATTAAAGTCAGAGACACAGAAGAACCTGCCACAAAATTCTCCCTTAAAATGATTATTACAAATTAAGTGTAACAGATAACATATATTAAAGGAAGACCTGGAATGATCTTCCAGTCTACATACAATTTGATATACCAAAGAAACGTCACATTTGCTGTTACCACGAATCGGGGGACTGAGGGAAAAGGCAATGAGCAATCAGTGGGCAAAGGACGACATTAGGCGACACAATCTTGGATTGTGCGAAAGTTAATAGTAGTTAGTAGGTGGTCACTTATCGAAAGTCGCGTGCCTTTTTTGCCCATAATGGGTGCAGTGTTTCCTATTATTTGGGATCTCATGTTGCATAGAATACTACGTAATACCACATGCACTTCCCAGAATTCATTTTTTATTTTGGTCTGTATTTTGGCCACCGTATCGCTGTATTTCTTTTTCCAGTAGCTAGGTGTGCGGAATGAAAATGATAAGTTACCTGAAGTGTAGCGGCGCGTCGGCACACCAGGGCGCGAGCAGGCGCAGTCCGCGGTAGTCGAGAAACAGGCGGCGGCAGGGCAAGTCGGCGTCGCGCAACAGCCGCAGCAGCGCCGTCTGCGAGCGCCGCGCACGCGCCCGCACCACTGTACGCGACAGCCGCAACGTATGCGATTGGTTCTTCACGCCCGTACGCGCCAGCGCCTCCAGCTCCTCCTCCATCTACATTCCATTATTTAATTAACATTATCATCATTATCAGCAAGATGACCGTCCTGCTGGACGTAAGTCTCCTCATAGAGCGCCATAGGTCACGGTCACGATCACGAACCACTTGCATCCAGCGGCCCCCCACGACGCACGCGAGCACTACGTCTTTGAGGATGTAAAGGAGTAAATTGATGCTCTTAAAAATAAGATTTAATTTTTTATGTTTGTTTGATGAGTTTTTAATGTATATGATGATATCTGATGGTGAAATTCATATATAAATAGTAGACATCTGAGTGTAAGAAAAACTCTGCGTAAAGATGTACAATTATGCGATGTCCTATTAAAGGAATATATAGATGTGCTAAACCTACATCAGCATCAACTCCCAATTCTGGTTTCTTGGATTTGTATTTGCGTTCCTTCTTAGTCTTGAGTCCAGCTTGCCTCTGCTGCTCTGTGACACTGTCGGATGCCAGGTCTTGTTCAAATGATAAGGATGTTTCAGACTTCGATGTTGATACATCTTCCTCCTAAACATAAAAGAAACTTATTAGTGATGAAATATTAAATACAAAATCATTCTCCAACTTACTTCATTATACACTATTTTTTTGCTTCTACGTATAAGAGCGAATCATAATATTTTTGAATTTACAACAATAGGGACTGAAAATACATTTTTATGTACCAGTACTCGTCTACAAACAACAAGGTAAGATAAATATAACAAATGACCTCCTCATCATCTTCATCTTCAGAATCAGGCTCAGCTCCGATCCAGCCGCGGCAGTTCTCAGCGCCACAGTAACAGCGCTGCGCCTCTTTGCTGCATAAATAATTTGTTAGTTCTTTCAGATTAGTTCAAATTATATGTGCAGTGCTAACCTTCTCTGCTTTTTTCAGCCCTCACATGCATCATTCAAAAATTTGCAACAACCATCTGTTGCAAATTTTTGCATATAACAGTTGTTTGCTTAATTTTCATAGTTATGTTTTTTTCTGTAAAGTTTTCGTGCCCATAGAGTGAGAATAACATAGAAATGCAGTTGTGTTTATCATTTACACCAATTCTCCCTCATCCGTGACAAACAGCAACAACTGTGATGGGGGGATCACATAGATTTAGTTCAAGAGCAGTAACTATGTAGTTATGTAGTTATGTAGTTATGTAGTTATGTAGTTATGTAGTTATGTTCAAAATATTTAATTTAGACGAAGCAAAGAAGATCATTTATATTAGAGCATATAAAAGAATCTAGATTTAGTAGACCCAACTGTGTCTTAGAATAACACTAGATGCTAAATTGCAGTGGGGCCCTCATATTTCAAAACCTGCAAATAATCTAAGAAACTAGGCAGTATCCTGTTCTGATTCGTGTCTGAATTATAACTTTAAAAACAGTGGAAATGAATGTTTGTGTGGTAAAGGACACTACAAGGTAAAAGAATTTTTGGAAGATACCACCACTTTGAGGATAAAGTTCTCCCTACAGGCAGTTTTAGTATTGTTATAATAAAGTGTAATAGATTGAAATGCAATTATAATGTAAATTGTGTATGTTATCTCAAGTCATCAGTTCCACTGAGTTTGTTTCGCAGGTTCTTCTCAGGTCAGGGTTAGGGTTGAACTACCCTTTTTTAAAATATTTTGATTTTGGTTTTAATGCACAAGCTCAACTTAACTTCTATATTGCTCATTGACAATTTTGTCTATTAAAATTTAAATATTATATTTAATGTTCCACTTAATAAATTAACTAGAACTAAACTATGAACAAAACTAAAAAATGTGTGGCAGTCCATGCTGTGGGAAACACCCACATTACTACTGTCAAACTCAAGTGATATAGCTCTTGTTATGCTATTATTAATATTTGTGAGGTTTTAATTTCATCTGCACAGTATTTTGTCAGAAACATGTGCAGTGGAAGTGTGCAACAGAAGTTAAGAAGTTTTGTGTTACAAATTCTAATATTAGGTATAAAAATCCTTTTGTATCCTTTAGTAGGACAGGATTTGTTTTTACTTTATACACTTTAAACATCATGTAAGTTTCTTATTCTAATTCACACAGAAATACTTCAACAAATTTGGATGAAATTTTTCACAGATAGCAATTACAATAATGAAATAACATAAACATACTTTTACCTCTAAAAGTTAATGACCCGCATGGGACTGATTGTATGAAACTAAAGGGGTACTTTATACTTTTCTAAAGTCATAAATGTCAATTAAAAAAATAGGGCTACAGAAGTACTTAACAAGGTAATTATTATTAAAATACGGCTAATAGCTTACACATAATTACAATGCCACATGCTCTGGAAAAATTCCTTATGTAATTGCATAACTTAATTTATCATTTGTGACACATAACAGTGAAGAGGTATTACTTACCCAAATCTCTGGAACTGATAATCAAAAGTTATTTCTTCTCCAGCCTTAATGTCCCTTTTGCTAAAGAAACCTATTCTTAGCTCCCCATTAACTGTCCATTTTTGTGTTTCAGCATTTGGCTCACAGGAATGGTTGATAAATCGAGATATATTTCCTTTCAGTGTTGCATCAATTACTGTATCTCCTTTGAGTGACATAAAATAATGGTGCAGGTTGTTTTCATCGGAATATGCTTGTGCACGTTTATAAAATTGATCACTATCAAGCACTTCACCAATGTATTCCATTAAAAATTCGCCACTGCAAAATATAAAAGAATTCAGCCTATCTTTTATAACAGTAAATATAACAAGATATTTGTTCCTTAAGTTTGGTCAAAATATTCACTGAATATATAAGATGTGCAATAAGCTCTTGTTACATTTGATATTTCATATTTCAATATACATCAAGAGGTAGAGCAACATTAAAGATTGTCACAAATATAACCATTCCAAGTGAGATCTTAAAAAGCAGGAAATTCATAGTCAAATATTCTAGAAATAAAATTAGCTTAAAATTATAATCCTATATCCTATCTAATATTATGAATGAGAAAGAGATGTGCTTGCTTTCTTTCAGGCAAAACCTACTTTATTGATTTGGTACGAATTTGGCATAGATATAGATTAAAAAATATGTAAAAAGTCTTTTTATGATTTTGTTTACAGACGAAATCATTTTGTTGTGTGTGCCAGCTGTTAGAGACTCAGAATGAAAGTATCCAATTTCGCTGTACAAAACTCCATGTTTGATACATGGAGTTTTGTACAGCGAAATTTGCCTAAACATGCCTAAAACCTAAAAGGTTTTAAGCATGTCAATTAACTAACTTATTTCTGCCAAGCTTTACTTACTAAAACAATTATAACAAAGATTATTTAACAGAGACCCTAAATAGTCTAACAGGTATTAAAATATTATTCAAGAAATTGAAAATAATCAGTAGATTTTGAAGATTTCAAATTGCAATTTCTATTTAAATTGTTGTTATAATGTTTCCATTGGTAAAAATATAAATAAAAGATATTGTGAAACTTACGTTAATATATCATCACTAGCTTCAACCCCACAACCTTTTTTATCTGCATAGAAAACCTTTAATGGTGCTAATTCTTTTTTTTGAAATCTTCTATTAGTACATCTATCACCTACAGGACATCTTGAATTACTGTAAATACAAACATTTGAATCAGCTTAGTATTATTGCATCACAATTGTTTCATTGGCATGTTAATCATACATACAATATACATACAGTATTAAAAATTGCTTAAACTAAAATATTTATTACCATTCAATCATCAGCAATCTATTTAGACAATCATCTCCGCAAGCCAGTTCTCCTCTTTCAAGTTCCTCCTTTGTCATAAAGCAATCACAGATCATTTTTTTTGTTTCCTTACTTATCATACGTTCACACAAATATTCATTTTCTTCCAAATGTTGAAACTGATTCATTCTCTCTTCAATTATTTTATCATATGCCTCTTTACTCAATGGTGTGGAAGAGGTATCCTCCTCAACTTGTGGGATTTCTTCAAGAACAGGCATCTTTTGAGGCAGACTTGGACTAGCTAATGGAGATATTGCAGGAGAATTAGCCCCCATTTCGAGCTCACTAGACCTTCGCCATCGAGATTTGACTTTCACAGGCATTTCTGAAGGTATCGGGAAAGACAACAAGCATGGTTGATTATTTGGTAAGCCCTCACATGGTTTGTCCTGGTTATCAGCAATCTCTTCAAGTTTTAATTTAGTTTGTGTTATGAGTGCCTTTTTCAATGGAGTCTTTACTAGTCCATAACCTTTAGTCTTTTGTTTTAAAGTACTTATAGTTTTAATACGACTAGATCTTCTGACACCAGTTGGAGAAGACTCTGATGAGTCATTGGAATTAGCTTGATTCTGTTCCATAGCTCTGGAAGAGTTACTATCGTCCGAGAGGGTAGAACTAGGGGTCACACTTTGATCTGGTCTATTTAAGTTTTGTGGATCACTATTGCAATGTTCAAACATAGAGTGATCTGTGGGAGAATAAGGTGTTGAATCTACCTGAAGCAAATTGAGTTTAGCAAAGTCTTTTCCTATATCAGTATCCTTTTTACTAACTTCTGATGGACATGATTCCACGTCGGACTGTAAGTTTTCTATATTTATATCATAATACATTTCTTGGTTATCATCTTCTACAATTTGGACAATAGTAATGACTTCATCATCATAGTAATTATTAAGATCCATTGTAGGTTCATTATCCTGTCTGGGTATGTCATGAACTTTTGTAATATTTTCATCATAATTTTCTTTTTCTATGCCTTTATTATGTTTAGGTACATCTATTACAGTCATTGTTTTATTCACAAATTCATTATTGCATGGAAGTGATATTTCATTCAAATTACATTGTGGTTTGGTTAGAATTTGTGGACTATTACTAGATGCGCTTCCTACACAATGATTTTCAAGTGTTGCATTAGAATCAGATTCTGAACTACCACATGCATCCATGATTTTTGTATCTATGCTACTATTAGTTTCACTATCACTGCAGTTTTCATACTTCCTACTAAACACATCTTCATTATTAAATAAACACCTGTATTTTCCAAATTTTTTGTGTAGTGCTACTGCTGGTTGCATTTTAGTTGGACATGTTTGTTCTACCTGTTTGTCAGTGGCGGGTCCAGGTTGTGGCTCTGATATGTCTGACACAGGAATAGTAGGGTTCGAAGATAATTTAGTATCTGATTGCAGTTCTGTGTTAGGTTCAGATGTAGTTGAGGATGCACCTTCAATCGAACTAGTATCTTCAGTCTGTTTCCCGCGTCGCGCTGTACGTCTCGTGCCTACTTTAATTCCTGGCTTCCTTTTCTTAGCCATTATTTGAATATATTGTAGAAAGCAATTATAAATTATTGAAATAAATATCAAACATGCCGTAAAATCATGCAGTGACCTCTTTCGATCGTCAATCGTCTGTCAATGCCATTTTGTTGTTGTGATATCTATGGACAAATTTAAAACATTAAATAATAAAAAATATAATTTTTAGGCAATAAATAATATCGCCGTAACGCAAGATATAATATAGTTCCACCGGTACTTACTTTTGTAAACGCTTTATAGGGTAAATTGAGTAGGTATCAACATATCAAAACTGTGTTAATTTAATAATGTGATTTCATATATATAATGGGACAAAATGCAACAATTTGTTTTAATTTATAGATGGTCGATGTGTCAACAAAAATATTTCATTGGTGCAAATTTCACTTCTTTGTAACATCAATGTTACATTTGTTGCCAATTGCCATTTTGAGCACAGAGAAGAGAATTTGTCTGTAGCATTCTCTTTCATTTTGTGCCATTACGAAGTACGAATTTATACTTTATAAACAGGAGTAAAGGCAAAAAGCGTGATTTATACAGTTTTATTGAAGGATTTTAAATGAGTGTATAAACAATTCTTATTGTACTTATATTTAAAAAATAATAGATAACGTCTCACAGAAATCTAATTAATTATATGCGTAACAAAATATACTTCAATTCATTACTGTCACCATCGTCAGATCATTTAGAACTATACATATTAATATTTAATAATATTGTGTTAAATGGTCTAAGACACCAGCTGACACGATGCTAAGAGCGCCAACCATTTTATTTGATATGACTTGTTCAAATTTACGCTGGCTTAAGACAATTTTTTTTCATTAAAAATTTTTCATATAGCCTTAACATTAAAAAAATATATATAAGAGCCATGAGCACTAATTAATGTGAAAATTTACAAGAAATCCGAATTGTTTCATTCCAGAGATTACTTCTCTCTATAGAATGTAAGCTTCTAGCTATTTTTAGCTTTATCAAGCTAGAACTAACTGTTCCAAAATACTCAACAGTCTACTGTTTTTGACTTGGCCGTTCCCCTTCATATTTGAACAACAATAGTACTATGATTGGAAATAATATGCATAAACTTCAAAATTGTTTATTGAAATTACAAGAAGGCAATAAGACAGAGTAATTTTCAATATCAGGCATATAGCTCATGGCAACTAAATTTAAAGTTCTAAGTTCTATTTAATAATAATTAATTTAATAATTAACTTCATTTTATTTTTCTATGAAGTGGTTTACGGCTTTGAGTAATATATTATTTACTGACGATAATTTTACGTTACGTTAAAGCCGGAAAAAAAACATTAATGAACAATTGCGTACTGTTATGAATTGATTTTAATTATTATCACTGAATTCACCATTCACATGAAAGGACACTAAGGAGTTAATTAAATAATATTATTTCTTCCATAAATTAACAATAATTTGCACCCTTTAATTCTAATATTTTTTATTTCAATTATACACATATATTATACGTAACAATGTGCTATTGACAATTTGTGTACTACATATAAACATGTGCAAATACATATCGTATATTTATGTCCAGAAGTATATAGAAGTCATAATAATCATTTAATAAAAAAAATATTGTAACATAATCTTGTATTTGCCGACCGAAACTATTAATTTACTTTATAAACAATTTACATATTCACCAGACATTTCAGCTGATGATGTGGGAGATATATGTCGAACGCTTGGGTCAACCGTGTCTCTCGCAGGTTCCGCGATCTCCCCACCATAGTTCAAGCCTTGTCGTGGCGGTGGGGCTTAGTAGCCTGGGGAGAACCCGGGCGAAGCCAATTGAACCGGGGGGGGATCTTTGCACCCCTCTTATAAGAAGAGGGGGCTTAAAGATCAAGAGGAGGTATCACTCTCGGTACACCTCTTATAAGAAGAGGGGTCCTAATAGCAACAGGAGGTGTCGCTTTTGCGCACGGGGCAAGGGGCGAGGATGGGAACCTCACCCCATTGCACTGTCCCAAAGTCGGTGGGGTTGTCCTGTAGTGCTGGGCAACCTCATCTGTGGAGGTGGAGTTGGTCACTTAGGGGGCTGACTAGCCATCGAGGTGCCCTGATGACTGCTGTTCCGGGGCACCTCACCGAGGGCGGCACTGGCGGCACTCACGGTGGTTTTTGTGGGTATTCGGCACTATTATGTGCCGCGAGTTCCACACACCACTGGACCCACTGAACAAAAAAAAAAGCAAGCTCATCTCATGCGGAGCGTGACAACTTGTCATGAGTGAAGACGGCGTTCATCGTTTTATTACAGCTGTTTTGCGCCAAAATACAGATAAAAAAAAGAAATAAATTGGTTGTATAGAAAGCAATAGCAGTTACAGAAAAAAAATACCATTAGACACTTCAAATTTTCGGTTACCAAACTACTGAAGACGAGGCGGTATAGTCATTCGATCTTGGCCTGCCCGTAAGGACAAATCTTACAACAACAATTCAACTACCGAGTGACGTTGCATTGACAGTTTTTGACGGCAGAAAGCGTCGTGCGGCTTTATTCAGTTTGTTGACCATATTTTTAGTAACGCTTAAAATAAGAGACTATTAGAAAGTTATAAGTTTTAGTTTATATTATATTATTTAAAATACTTAGCAAGTCAACAGACCAGAATGGTTGAGTCGACTGAGGTAATGTACACGTTATTTTTACTGTGTCCGACCTGTGGCCAAGAGACACGTCATTTCACTTATTTTTGATATACTTAATTTCTTCACACGGTCAATAAATATTTGAGAAATATTTTGCCTTATAATTTTTAAGAAGCATACTTTTTAGGTTGTTAAAATTAACAAATGGGATGGAGCTGCTACCAAAAATGCAATTGACGATGCTGTAAGAGAAGTATGTATTATTTCAGCAGCAGTTTTTAATAAAATATCAATTTATAATGTCAAATAATAAGAATCTAATTCTATAATTTAAATATGATTTTAGGTTTTCACTGGAGATTTGAAGTGCAAAGAAAGTTTTGCACTTATTGATGGCAGACTATTTCTTTGTGCTTTGGCTGTTGGAGTGGCACTTTACGCTTTGCTGTGGGACTATCTGTATCCATTTCCAGAGTCAAGGTATATTAAAATATAAATAATTAGTGTACAGATTACATTTGTTTAATAAAAGAATTTATAGGACACACTATGTTATAGACCTTACATATATACACTTATAATATTTTGTACTTATGATATTCAACATAAGCTACACATATGTCATCTCAAAAGTGTGTTCCTTCTACAGCCATAAAATGTTAAATTTTAAAAAATCCTTTCTTAGTGTGTATTATACTACACCATAAAAGGAACTTGTGCCTCTGAACAATGGCAAAATCCCATTGAATGTTTCAGCTGATTGCAAGTAGTTGTGTCCCTATTTATTTGAATAAAATATAATAAATAAGAAGCCACTTTCAATATCCGGTATATTAGAAAATCTTTACTGGAGGCAAGGTTTAAGAGAAAATTAATGTAATGGGAACATTTCAACTGCTACCGATGCAGATGGGTTATTCCAATGGGTTACCCTTCTTTTCCCCTCTCCCTCCAATGGTCACTGGCTAGTCACAAATCTCACAAAATACGACACCATAGATTTCCCTTTACAGCGGTATTGTCTATTTGCACTGGTACTTGATATGGTTAAATTAGGGATAAAATTTTGAAGAGACAAGCCAAGTGAGAGTTGGACTTGAGCTCAAAGGGTACTGCATCATGATATGACCTATTAAAAAATGTCAAAAATCATATTTGTTGTCCATACAAGATTATTTAATGGTGTTTAATGAACATCCATACATAAGTAATATCATATATGAGCTGGACTCCTTTCAATAGGATCGGCCTAATCTAACTCCAAACAGAGAGGTGTGGAAAGAGAGTAGAGAGGTCTTTGCCCAGCAGTGGGTCACCATAGGCTACTAATAATAATAATGATAACAACAACAACAAATACTAAACCTGTTGCTATAGCCATCACTCACGATTTCAGTCATTTGGCCTTCTTCCGTCTTTAGCTCTAGTAATGTAATGGCATTTTTTCTATACAAATAACATCTTGCATGAAAGACAGTCAGACCCAATCTCTTTAGTAATTCACCAGCAAATGAGTACTTAAGGTACAATAAAATGTTGATTAAAACTACCAAACCCATAACTGCATGTTGTATTTATGCATTCAATGCACAGTAATTGTTATGTTATTGTTTCAGACTTGTTTTAATAATTTGTGTTTCATCATATTTTGTTCTTATGAGCATTTTAACACTTTATACCACATTTAAAGAAAAAGGAATCTTTGTAGTGGTACGGGAAAAAGTTGGAAATAATACAAGAATTTGGGAAGCAAGCTCATATGTCAAGAAGTAAGTTTGTGTCTGATTTGATTTAGTTAGCAGGTTATGATTGGCTTTTGTACATTGCATGATTGTAATTAAGAGCTTCATAATTTTATCAGCCTGCCTCACAGTGAGTTTAAGACAGGTTACTGCACAGCTTACAAACGCAAATACTATGTGATTATTAGATGCTAGAGCTAGAGATTATTAGATGACTCACAATTTCATCAGCATAAAATAAATCCTAATGTTAGAAAATTTCTAATAGGAATTTTCCTGAGTACCATTCACAAGTTTTTGCATGATAATGACAGTAACAATCATACATACATACCCACTGCAACATAGTAGTTATAGTATCAAGTATATATGTTTAGTTATACAGTATATATATTACTAAAATGATTGGTCTAGTGATTACTCATAGATCGAAATTTGACCTTACTTCGAATACATTTTGACTGTAAAACCTTTTTGGATCTTAATCGTAATGATAAGTAAATGTCATAGGTCAAATTTCGACCTTACTTTGAATACACTTTGACTAAAATCTTTTTGGATCAACCTAATCATAATGAAAAGTAAATGTCGTAGGTTGTCACAATTTGTGTATAACATGAATACTCATGTAATACACAAACTGGCACACTATGGCATGCACACAATACATGCCATAGAGTGTGCCACTTTATAAAATCTAATGCATATTCTATTAAAATATCTACTGTACCAAATTTCGAACTCTTCCATTTGTGCAAGTTTTTTAGTCATACATAATACTCATAGTAGTCCTATATTGACAATGTATATGCATTTTGATGAATTTAAAGACATCCATGTGAAAATAAATAAATAGCGGATTTGATCGGAGCGGACAGGAGCGGAAAATGTACGAAAACATTTTACTGAAGAATTTCTTTTTCATAACAATGATATTATTATATTAGCATTAACAATTTCAGATTAAGTGTACCATAATGCTATAAAATATTCTTGTGGAAAGCCATAATTATAAAATTATTTATTGCAGGCACGATGATAAATACAACCTTGTACTTGTTATGCGGAATGCGAACGGTAAATCAAGAGAGGCTTCCATTAATAAATCCTTTGCTAACTATATTGACACCAACGGTGCTGTTGTGCAGAGCACCATCTCCAATGAAATCACAAAGCTCTATAATTCCTTGTCTTCTGAGAAGAAAGAAAAATAATTGTTATAATGTAAAAAAAACTCAATAATATATGTACAATTATTATACAGTTTTCTTAAACTATTTACACACCTTGCTTGTGGCTTTGTTTTCTTGCTTGTGATATATTATTCTCGGCACTACCGGTTTTATACCAACATATTGATCGTATTTTGTTCGTTTGGTGTGGCCCATTTGGGGCAATGCATTTCCATGTACTATGGATATGAGGATCAGCAATAGTTATTGTAGACATAAGTTGCCTGAGCGCTTGTTTAACTCATATGCAATAAAGACTAAGGGTGCATGTAACGTATACTCAGATTACACAATAGAGAATGAACTGTGCAGCAATCTTAAATAATTATAACTTTAATGAAAATATTACCAATTTACTAACGAGTTAACATTTATTTTAGGTTCATGACACTCACTGATTTCTCTCTTAAGTCTCTTCCAAAATAGGTTACTTGTTCAGTAAACAATCAAGCATGTCAGAAAAGTTTGTAAATTGTAAGTAAATTATATTACAGTCGTAAAAAAAACTATGTAGTTTTGACAACCAGAGTCAGAGTCACTCTTGACACGTTTACTGCCCAGACTGCTTCTTATTACTGCGACTGCGAGGTATCTAGGACGGAGGAGGTACTGGAGTTGGCAGAGGCAGCGCCACCGAAGTCTGGCCCGCTATATTTGGTTATTTGGTTAGCTAATTGTTACGTGGCTACACGAACAAAATTAAACTATTATTAATGAGTCCACGTTTCCCCAGAAAGTGGCAGAATACTAGCCGTATCAAGTACATCATTATCAGTCCTTATAGGTCCACTGCTGAACATAGGCCTCTTTTAACGAACGCCAAGACGACAGTTCTCCTGCTACTCGCATCCATCTTGGACTAACTATTGCACGAAGATCGACTTCCCACCTGGTGAACGGTCGACCTACACTTCGTTTTCAACCTCCACTTCTGGATACACCTTAGTGGCCTATCTGCCATTTGATCTTCTGAGTGTGTGACGAGGCCACTGCCACCACTGTGCGCTTATTCTTCGCGTGATACCGAATACTTTAGTTTTCTGCCTTGTGACTTCGTTACGAATTATCTTTATCTATCGGATAAAGAAACATCCAACGGAGCACGTTCAATAGCTAGCAAACTTGCGGGCCAGTCCTAAATTAAGAGGCCATGTTTCAGCCTCGTAGTCATCACGAGGAGAACGCACTGGTTGAAGAATTTTGTCTTCAAGCTCTGCGGTATAGGCGACGTGAGAATAAAGTTCTTACATTGTAATAATTTATTTTGTTCATATACTAAAGCAATTTAATTTAATTTTCTTGTAAGAACCTAATTTCACATATATTCGAGAAGACTATTTATAAAACTTTACGTTGAACGGATCCGTTCGTGTGATCGGCTCACAATGTTTTACTCGAGATTGTCACTGTCAGAGTAGTGACATTGGCAGTAGCTAGTTATTTATGCTGTGAAGTGTCAACAACTGCACTTTTATTTTAGCAAGTGAAGAATAATCTATAATATATATAGTTTGTGTACACTATATAGTTGAGAAGTGTTGGGCGTAGCGGCAGCCATAACGGACGGCAGTGCAGTAGGCGAGTCGAGTTCAAAGTAGTCTTTGTAATGTTTAATGATTAAAATAAAATATTAAACTTAAGCCTATGGTCGTTTAAACAAAGTGAAGTCACAAAAGTGGTGTTCCTAAGGTTCAATTATAGAAAATAATAATAAAGGATAACATCTTTCATTTAATGAATAAGTATCAAGTCTGAATAATACAAATAAAAAGGTAAGATTTTGGTGTCTTTACTATTATTCTACCAATTATTGTCTGTCAATTAAATATGAATTCTAGTTTTTAAAATAAGCGTTTGAATGCAACTTGGAATTACAGTACTCAAGTGTTAGTCGTTAGGTGATTATATCATTGCGAGTAACATTACCATTACGTACTTAATCACGAAACTATATAATGCTTGCAATTTGAAACAATTATGTTATCTTTCAATCTTAGAAAATTTTATATACGAGAAACAAATCCATACTCGTTAGGGGAGGTCGAAAGTTTGATTAAACTCTGAGGTATGATCCCATTATACTTAAATAATACATTCATTTTCTTGCCTTCATTAAACCTCATAAATATTGTGGCAATAAGGTTTTGACCATTGACCGTTCACCGTGCTACCCTTAGTAGGGCATTTCATTTTATTATGTCTGCTCGAAATTCAACTTTCATCTGGGATCTTCCCCTCTTGTCGTCTCGACGCCTCTCACCCTGCCCGGATGAGAGAGTTCTTTTATCATTAAAAAAGCTTGTTGTGCCTCCACACTTTCAGTGCACTTCACTAATGTCCTCACATAGCATTGGAATATTTGATGTCATTCTGTGGTCACTAGGGAAATAGGCTAAATTTGCTTCCCAGAATCTAGGTGTGCTCGATAGGACCAATCAGTTCATCACACCAGCTCATCGGGTGCACCTTTACAAAGTGCAGGTCCGTCAGCATATGGACTATTGTCACTTTTGAGCTGAAACCCTGCAATATAATAATCATTCCATTTCACAATATCCAACATAAAGTGACTCAAATCGTCTATGATCATGGTCTTTCCAACCTGTTTGATACTCTTGGTTTGCATAGAGATGCTAGTTTACTGTGCATCATCTACAGTCTACTACATTTATCACGAGGAGTGTCTTGAGTAATTGTTCGGACTAAGGGCTGCAGTTAAATTTCGTTACAGGAATTAGCACCAAGATTAAAGTTTCACTGGCACCATCTCGATGTTTCCAAGTCCAATAACTTGCAGATTCAGCATATTTTCGAGACCAATAAGATTCTTAAAAAAAATAGAGCTTATTTATCTCCAAAAGGCCAGCAACACAATTTGCGAGACCTCTGTTATTACGGATCTGTGGGTGTTGCTGATTACATACCATTACATGGTCCAACTGCTCCTCTACCTCCTATTGTGTGTATAAAAAGACTAATCATATTGTATTGGAATTCTATCCAGTCTATCATACAATACTTAAGACGGGCACAGGAATCTGGTATCTTGTTCGTTTTTCAGTTGCTAACTATCAATTTATTGCCTATGTTAACTTCAGTGGTCTTTAAAGACGGTTTTAATAGTATTTATTAACCACTAGTTATATACTAAGTCAGGCTTCTAGAAACGAAAAACTCAATAAATAAAAATTTTATGGTTTTGGAGAAAATAAAATGTGATCGTTCCGCCTACTGCTGAATTCTGCCAGGCATTTCTGACTATGTTCACTAGAGGCAAACATACAGCCAGCTAATGCAATAGAAATGTTTCTGACAATGCTCACAAGTAGAGATCTCGGCAGGCTAATGTCATAGAGACATTTCTGACTATGCTTACGAAAGGTAAACATCCCGCCAGGCTAATGTCATAGAGACATTTATGACTGTGCTTGCTTTTGTAATTGGCAAACAAAGCAAAAATCTTACAAGGTTAGGTACCACCATGTACACGCCAAATACCCTGCTCAAGTTTCGGGCTAACACGGAGGTACTAGTCGAGGAAAAGGATGCCTTGTACAATACAGAGACGGTCGAAACAATATTAGACGGAGTCGAAGAAGTATATGGGGGGCCCATAAAACGTTAAAGTTCGCAATTGAAACAGTTTTTTCGAATCTTCTAATTATTTAGATCTCTCCACATTTAGGTAATTGATGTAGATCTCTGAAAATGTCTTTAGGAATTGCCGGAAATGTTTCAAAGATGGGAAACTAGCGTCTTGGCAATTGTTTTGCTGCCATAGTAGATACCTACCTATAGACATACATCTTCGCGTTACGCTACGCGCTCTTGCTGTATTTCAGGTGACAACTGCCGCCGGTTCGCACACGGTCGGGCTATTTCTGTATTGGCTTCAATTCTACATGTAATGCAACACATATTCGATTGATTGGAATACAATGTAATATATATATCCAAAACCTATTATCCAAAACCATTGATTGGTTTTGAATCAGACGCCCTCTGCCTATATTTTTAATCTAATAGAATTGTCCAAAAGATAAGTGCCAATACCTATGAGATATTATTGACATAATACGAATCATAGTAGCGTACCGTATAGGCGGAGCCTGCGAGTGAGAGAGAGTAACAATTTATCTCTTTTTCTCCATTGGCCGATGTGTTGACAGATCAATTAGTGAACCGTTATCACGTAAAGCTATGTACCGTATAAACCGGCTTAAATACACAAAATAAGTTTTTTTACTTTTAAATCTCAATTTTATTAGAGTTGATTACCAGAAGTGAGAATGGTTGGCACTAACTGTTTACTAATCCAATGTAGTTTTGGCTAGTAATTAATGGTACACAACCACAGAACAGATCTACCGTACCTATCTTTAAACGAACGGACAGATTTCCAGTAGGAAAATGCTTAATAATTAATTTGTTTGCATTTATGTTGATTTTTTGAACATACGCGATAAGAGCACCCCTACAGGGTGCTCTTATCGCGTATGTTCGTGACTCGTGTAGAATTATGTATAGTTGTAGTATAGAAGGGTTACTTGTTCAGCTGTCAATGTATGTTTGTTTGTTCCTTTGAGGCACTATATTGAAGTAACCTGTTTGATGGGCACCAATTTGAATTTTTAGTAATATGTTGTCTTCAACATATAGTCTTAGTCTTAACTAGATGTAAAATGACCCTGAACCCTCTACATGCACACAAGTAATACAAGGAAACAGAGAAACTTGTAATACAAGGAAAAAGCGACTCGATCGATATATATATAGAGAAATGGTCGAGTGCAGGGACACGAGTTCGTGACCGCCCGCGTTGTTTCATCGTCTTTTAATTTAGTTTTTACGGGTCTGTACCGAAATGGCAAAAAACAGAACCCTTATAGTTACACAGACAAAAGTCGGAGATATGGTTGCCTCCTGTAGGCTAGAAATATTCCACACATGTCTCTGAGGGATGAGAAAAGAATCGAGCGGGCAAGGCCGTGTTTGGTGTCATTATATAGGTATTTCTTAATGGTTTAATTGTTCCAATACTTGGCGAGATATTCGCCTCTAAAGTGGTAAAAATTGTGACTGACGTGACGGAAAGAAATTGGGATAATATAACTGAATAAAAACAAATGAAAATTGCTTGGAAGGAGATCGATTTGACAGTTTAAGAGAAACGGATTTTTATTGTTTGCTGGTGAACTCGCTATGAAGGATTACGGAACCCTTCATAGGCGAGTTCACCATGTTTTATGTAGGCATATTCAACTTACGCGAGCATTAGACTAGACAATCATTCCAACATCTTAGCTACCTCTTCATTAAGAATAAAAATTCCTATTATTACGTAAATAAGATGATGTTTGTTTGTATTGGGTTGGACGCGAGTAGCAAAAGCAGAAGCTAGCATAGGTAACAAAAATTTGCAAACCAATAAAATTACTTTTTCATGCCATCTGCATGCAACTACAAATAAAGCTAAATTATAATTTCTAAATGATATCAATAAAAAGAATATAATAAAAAAATTAATAGAAGAATGCAGCAAGAAGAAAAAAAGAAAGAAAATATTCATTATTATGCACACGAACATACAGAAAAATAATTTTAATTTATACAGACATATAATGTGCACAAGGGCCGGTCTTATTGATGTGTAAAAGGAAAAGAAAAAGAAAAGGATTGAGTAGGTAACACAAAACTCAAATAGTCGTGAATTACATGAAAAAAACAAAACAAAAAAATGCAATAATATTAAAAATATAAACACATACATAAATATTTAATATAAAATAATTTTAAGTAAACATTTTATATATACATATTAGTATAAATGCATAAATACATATTATTACTAAATGACAGTTGTCGCAGCATAATGATAAATACAAAGAGAATTAACGAGAACACGGTTCTAAATAATGACGTTTAACTAAACTTTTAAATGTGATTTAAGTTTTTCGTCTGTTTAATATTTATTGGCAAATCATTCCATAACTTTATAAACATGACTGTAAACGACATTTTATAGAATTTAGTGTTATGGACATGCACATGTAGCTGTAAGTTTTGAGTAGAGCGAAGTTCTTTGCATACTAGGATACGGAATTCAAATTTCTCTTTTAGATAATATGGCGTTTTGGGATCGTATAAAATACTAAAAAGAGATTACAGCAGTTAAGCATTCCGGCGAAACCTAATTGGAAGCCACTAGAGCGTCAAGCGAAATTCGGAAATGTGGTCATATTTGCGCACGCCAAATATGAACCTAATAGCGAAATTCTGGAGACGCTCTAGCTTATTAAACTGTTCTTCGGTCAAATAGGTGAAACAGATGTCAGCATAATCAATAATTGAAAGGAAAACGATTCAGCAATTAAGAGGTAGAGATGACAAGCAAATATTGAAGCCGTCTTACAAAATGCTAGACAGAAAACTCCTTTCGACTAATCTCTTTGAGGTGGGTACACTCCGAGACTTTTTACGGTTTTATTCAGTAAAACCGTAAAGGTACAACACTACCATTGATGAGCACCAGGGGGATGTTAACCCAGCTGATCCGTGGGGGGATGTTAACCCAGCTAATCCGTGAAGTAAGGCCTGGACTCCTAATAATAATAACTTGTGTTTTGAGAGAATGAAAATAAAGTCCATGGCAGTTACTCCAAGTTTATAATAAAGAAAGATATTATTTATTGTACGGGTGGCATCCTGTAGCTCATCAAGAGATACTTGCCTATAAATTTGCAGATCATCAGCATTCATGATGCTTTCAAAGTGTTCTATCTCTCTCAAGCACTATTTTCGCTCCGCGATCTATACGTTGTTTGATATGACAGATTATTCAAATAGTCCGTCTGTTTTCATGTCATAAGATAGCTCAATCAACTCTTCCATCCCCCGCCATAATCCCCTGCCCTCCTCGTTAGATAGGGGAGGGCGTTCCCTCGGCCAAGATAATAATAGTTACTTTAGCTAATCTTAAATAACTATCGGGAGGCATCTATCCCATCTGCGGGAAAGGTGGAAGATCTGTCCGCCTATCGACCACAATCTCACTTGGACCGTCGCCCGACATGTCATGACTTGGAGTTACCGGTGAGCACTTCCGTCACCGTTGAGCAGCCAAAGAAAATGTCTCTCCGTCTGTCTCTAGACCGTATCGCTTGAACTGCGGTAGATGGGCTGAGTTGAATATAGATGATGTATTACTTTACAATAACACTACTTTTACGAATTTTAACGCGAATATTTTAATTATTTAACTACCTCGACGTCTCAGAAACTTTACAGCAACCATGGCCACCGGGTGGACTGAGATGACAGAGGTCTTGATGTCACACATTATGAAGAGTACACGAATAATTATAATCATTTGGTGGGACCGGTTAACACAATCAGTATTTGTTATATCTTGCAGCCTTGAAGCGATGTTTAGTTCTTGATTTGACTTTTTATCCCTGGCTCTTGACCTTGGGTTCTTTAACCCAGCCATCTCCACGGATCATCATATTCAAGGATTCAGTAGCCTCACGGATCGTCTGTGGAAGGAATCGGTGTTCTCTACCGACGATTTTGCGCTTTATCAAATCTAACTTAATGGCGGCGGCCGACTTCAACATGCTCGTAGATTTGATACACACAGACAGATGGACATCAAAGTAATTCTGTAACGGTTCCGAGTATTCCTTTTAGGGTACGGAACCCTCAAAAAAGATTCGTTGCTTTTGCTCAGTATATCCATCATAGCAACACCACCTGCATCCACTGAGCTGGCGACATACTTCGTGATATAGATGTATAGCAGTTTTCCCTCTTTGTGAGCGGGAACGCTACTACAAGTCCCGCGACATGTCGCGCGATATTTTGTCCCCTAGTGTGGACGGGGAAAAGTTCCAGACATGCTCCGGGTATGTCACACGACACTTTGTCCCTAGTGAATACGAGGCATTATACTTGGAACACAGGCCATGGAACCGGAACGTCAATAGCACGTTGGCTTCTCCATTATGCCTTTCCATTTTGCCAAGAATTATGTGGTGAAGCAAGGTCAAAGACCACAGTGTTTAGGACATTCAATTAAGAGACTGTCATGACAACACAGTCCTAATTAATTGCCAACGGGGCCTTTACCATCGATGCCCACAACCTTGTGGCCATTGACGGTAAAGATCCCGTTAATAATTAATAAGAACAATAATTAGTCTCACCACATCCCTCCTCGGGAAGAAATTATAAGCCACCACGCTATTTTTAATTTCTAATATTCGTGATTTTTTTATTCTTTTCTATAATTTAGGATTGTTAAAGCAAATTGGTGACTTCGACAGTGTCAATAATACGTTGCAGGTTTAACAATGTTAATTACGTAGCGACGACTTGGCACACTCAGGTATCACATAATTACGTATTTTGTCTATATTTAGTAATTGGTGTGTACCTAGTGTAGTGCGGGACGCCCTTGGGAGTACTGATGATATAATACGGTGCAGGAAATAACGCGCGCTCGCTGATAGTGTATTTTTAAAACGTCACATGTCGAAAGCGTGAACCATGCGGCAGTATAAACTGTGTCATAATACGTACACGATATGGAGTACAGTCCGCCTCGCAGTGTGCTGTTTGCTGTGTGACTTTAAACAATGTGTCTAATGATCCTCTTTGTTACATACGATTCAACGGATTTCTTTCGGATCGTGTCAGATTCAAGGATTCATTGGTGTTTATTTTCTTAGCGACTGGAGTGCCCCTGGGAATAAATTTATATATTTTATATCTATTAAATTGTAGGCATGTAGAAACAGATAACGTTTATAACAAAGTGTTCAGATTGCTTTTAGGTAAAGAAGTTTAACATAAATGTTTGTAGTTGTCATCAGTTCCGATTAGCTGTTGATCGGATTTAATTTAATGTTACAAAATTTTATACATTTTTTAAATATAATTAACATTTTCTTTAAATAAAATTTAAAATAAAATCATTTCATGAGCGTCAATAAATTAAAAACACAGGCGGTCCGATAGGAATGAAAGCTTAAATCAATCTTAAAATGCTTCACACAACTGGTGACGGCTATGTGCCGCCACGTGTGCCACGCACAGCATGTTTGCTGACCTTAACTCATAACACTTCACAGGCTAATGCCGCTAAAGGAGTTTTCATTTCACAATGGCATGTCTCGGTCTGAGAACTGCGAAATACCTTCCATTAGCACATAACACGCCATTTCCCTTTAAAATAAAATATTACGCTAGTATCCTTATATATACAAATATAAGCATAAACAGCTGAACCGATTTTTAGAAAACCGTCTCCTAAACCAAAAGGTTTAATTTAGGAGGACTAGTGTTTAATAATATGCAATAATTTAAAAAATTGGACAAAAGATTTTGTACCTCGGTGAGTGAATTCGACTTCATAATATCGTATAGCAATGTACGAAGCGTTTCGCAATAACTAAATCTCACCCAGGTGGTGAGTAGGAAGTGATAATACATTTGTTGTTGGAGTGCAAATGTTAAACGTTCCATTATCGTAGATAAGGATTGAATCATTCATCTGATTTTTGTTTATGTAGACGCGTCTGCAATAGCAGGGTTATACACGTGTTACTTTCTGTGATAATGTATTTTAAAAACTGTGGGCCTTTTAGCTAGGTACTTTAACTTGCCACATATTTATCTTCTGTTGATAAAGCTGCGTTCAGCAATGGCACTACCAGTATTTTCTGAGCAAAGATGAGGTATGCCATGTGTAGCCCATGTGTAACCGTTAAATTCCTAGGTAACTATTAATTTTTCAAGGTGAAATGTTTTTCGTGTTATTCCAGATTGTAATCTACATCTGTGCCACATTCATCCAAAACCGTTCAGAATTTTTGCGTGAAAAAATAACAAACTTTCGCACTTAACAATATTATTACTAATAACTTAGTTTAAACCGCCCTCCAGCGTAACGGGAAAACTTTCTTTGTTATGTTTCGTTTTAAATATATCTGGAGTGGCGCCACACTTACAAAAAACATGACAACCCTAACATTATCAGATCATTACATGCCATGCACGCGTGTTCGAGGTTATACTTAGTATCATGACATAATAAAATAGATAAGTGAACATAATCCATACATCGATTTAGATTCCAGTACAGTGGTGTGTACATACTAGCAGTATCAGCACGCAGTAGTAAACAAATATCTAAGACAATTTCCTGTTGCTAAGTCGGAGTGCTATGGCCTAAATCTTAGTGAACAACCTACACTACTTGCACTCGGAATAGTTTTTCACTTTCTCGAATAGACGGACTGATGTGTGATTTGATTTTTTTTAAATTTAACTCCTTTTACTCACTACTCCTTATTTCATATATTTAAGGGGATGGAATCTTATATAAACCATAATTGATTATTATTGTTATTACAAATTTTACCAGAGGTATAGCAATGATGCTCTGCAACCGAATCGAAGAGGCTTGAACGATCTCTCACTCACATGATACCGATATATATGTATACTGCCTCACCTGATAACACCGAAAAGTGACATATAATTGCATTTATGTGACTTGGATTTGTCCGTTAAATGTTCAATGGCCAAGTCACAAAATCTAAGGAGTTAAACTAAAACCATTTCAGGATTTAATTACATTTTATAGAAAAACTAACAGCTACATTTCGACTGCTAGTTTCTTACAGCATGTTTTTGATGTGATTTTACTTCTTTTTGAAACGAACGCTTACTTGATAAGTTTGGAAGTTGTCTCAACTGCAGATTTGGTCTGTTTCCACAGGCACTCCCAGCATATGTTATTTCTTTATACTCGTAGTACTTAATGTGACTTTAGTAAACCATAAACTCAATGTTTACTAAGACATTAAATACGTAACAAAGTATTCCTCTGAGTAAACACCAGTTTCATATTTATCAATAGTACGCGTTCGGTATTCTTATATCGGCTACTATATAACTTCTGGCAAGCCGCTTATCCATATCTATATTTGCAGTTCAGCTGAGCTCTTAGCGTTTGTTCTTCATGAGATTCTTCGGACGATTTTTTTTATTTGTCATGAAAAGACTAACAAAGTTTAATACATTTTGTGAATACAAGATGTCGATATCTTTAGTAGCTTGACTAGACTGTTACGGTTTCTTCTCAGGGTCTCCAGGTACTCCAGATCTTCCATGATCCTAGTTTTGATGGCTTTTCCTTTATATGGTTACTAAGCACTATGTGCGTCTGTGGCAAATTTCAATTCTCTAGGTTAATGGGAACCACTAGGTACTCACACTTTGTTGATCAGTGAGTGTCGAATTAACATAAGTTTTCATTTGCGTAACTTAGGACAGAAGTAGGCATAACAATTTGTGGCACACACAGTGCTTATAAATTACTAGGTGACGATAATTTCAGTCCTCTATGCCTAGCCAGACGTCCTCAAATAGTTACCTGATAGAACGCTGAAGTGGCAGTGTTTGCATCGGACTCGAGTTGGAGGGAACACTGCCGCGGCCGTGCGCCCCTAGATCTCATTTATTTATTAGGCTTATGAAGTTTTTGAACTTGCAATCCCTTTTTTTAATATTACAAAAATATTGCAAGAATTTTGCGTAGCTGTTGCATGGACATTCATATAGAGTCATACAATGACATTTGATGTTCATGATCTATTGAACCATAGAAGGAAAAAACGTATTCTCTGTTCTGTGGTAGTAACAGTACCATTTGTTTCATAAAAATATTACTGTTTCATATTATTTTACGTAAGACACTGATCATGCCACCGATACGCTCTTATCTCCCTCGTTACGATTTCCTTATAACATTATGACTTAAGACTGTCAATTCTCGTTGTCTTTGATGATACGCCCATGGCGTAACGAGTGATTCACACGTGGACGGTATCTATCTACGGACGAGATCTCAATATCTTAATACTCATTCTTTTTACACAATATATTTATAAGTATCCGATTTTCCATTAATTTTATGGTCCAACAAATATTAAAAACTAAAAACATTCCAACAAATAGCCACAAGTGTTTCAGTTCAAAGTGGTCGAAAATTGTAAATACACAACTAGAACGTAAAGAAATACACAAAGTTATATATTTTTAGATTTTTATCGCTAGTTTAATTGCATATAGACATCCACAAAATAATTACATGGATATTTTGTCCCCCTTCTCTTCTCTTCGCCGGCTGCTAAGAGTATATACGAAACGCGACAGCATAGCTGTCACATTACGACGGTGTCATGTGAGCGAGTGGTACCTCGACGATTGCGACGGCTCGACTCGA
Source organism: Eumaeus atala (assembly GCA_017140195.1). Classification (NCBI taxonomy): domain Eukaryota; kingdom Metazoa; phylum Arthropoda; class Insecta; order Lepidoptera; family Lycaenidae; genus Eumaeus; species Eumaeus atala. Next base: position 826,506 of record JAFELO010000155.1, read on the forward strand.
CTGCAATGCAGTATGGCTAACTTTTAATGAAACGGGTACATCCATTAATATATTAACACTAATATAGATGACCAGTCAGCATTTATCGCACCACTGTGTAGTGCCGTGACGCAATGTCCAGTGAGTGGTCATCAGTTTTTTGTGCTACACTACTTGATATTACACAATAGATTTTGTCGCCGGTAAATGTTTAGTAAGTAGGCTTCGCTTGCACTAGTAAATGCATTGCAGCGATATTGGGCCGGCACGACCGGGGAGATACGTCTCGTGCACATGATTCGGCCGTTAAGTCATTTTCGTATTCGCAAATCATAACATCTTCTGTGTAGCATTTCGTGCAGTTTGTCAGTAGCAGTTGCCCTGTAGGCGGGGAGGAGGAAAGGAGCTCAATGCATCGAACTAGTAATTATGTCGTTCATGGGCGTCGGTAGTCGCAGAAAGGCCCTACTTCGTTTGACCTCCTGTACTATAAAGGTCAAAAAAATCCAAGGAAAACGTCATTATTTCTCAAACATTAACTACTAAATGACATCCAAATATCTTTTGTAGGTTTTGCGAAGCCTTAGTAGCCTGGGGGCGAACCCAGACGAAGCCAATTGAACCGAGGGGGATCTTTACACCCCTCTTAGAAGAGGGGGGCTTAAAGATCAGGAGGAGGAATCGCTCTCGGTACCCCTCTTAACAAAAAGGGACCTAAGAGCAACAGGAGTTGGCGCTTCTGCGCATGGGGCAAGGGGCGAGGATGGGAACCTCACCCCATTGCACTGTCCCAAAGTCGGCGGGGTTGTCCTGTAGTGCTGGGCAACCCCATCTGTGGAGATGGAGTTGGCCCCTTAGGGGGCTGACTAGCCGTCGAGATGCCCTGATGATTGTTGTTCCGTGACACCTGACCAAGGGCGGCACTGATGACACTCGCGGTGGTTTTTGTGGGTATTCGGCAATATCATGTGCCGCGAGTCCCACACACCACTGGACCCCACTCAGGCACGGTGAAGGCGCGTAAATGCGTTTCCCCGCGTCAACAAAAAAAAGATGTTAGTACCTACGGGTAGTAATGTAGTTTGTGTTTCCAGACATGTCCCGGAGGAAGTTGTTGCTGTGCGGCGCGGCCGGCACCGCGGGGGCGGTGTTCGGAGCCTGGGCCCTCTCGGCGGACGACAAGCCGGTTTGTAACACTGCTATAAACATCATTTGTTGCAAACAATTTCTATTATTGCAATCAACTTGCAACAGTAAATTAAAAAATGTCCGGTCGTCCGAGCGGACATTTTTTAATTTACCGATAGAGTACCGATAGACTAGAGATGTAGAGATAGAGATACTCGCTATAGAGATAGAGATACCCGAGTAGAGTTCGCATTACAAGGAATGTGATTCTTAAATAAAATATGTAAAGGACACACATGCGACGTAAGCGGCAAACAGTTACTTTCAACGTTACCGTTTCACATGATCACATGGCACTTAGTATTTTTTAGATACTGAGGGTCTTATTTAAATAACACGTGTTGTTTCTTATGGAATAGATTTCAATTTTGTCAAAATTCACTAGTATTTTGGTAATATGCTATCCTGTGAAAGCATTTCCCAACTATAGGTATAAAAGATGAAGGCTTACTACTTCTTTCTTGTAATTTATGTAGATCTGGTTAGCAGGCGAATAAATAACTGATTGGCCAGAGCCTATGGATGGCACTCATTGAAGTAGGAGCGCTCAAACACTTCATTGCTCTTCTGCCAGTCTCAATAACTAGACAACAAAGGCTCGGCAAGGATTCGTAGTACAATACCAAAGCGCTTTCAACTCAAAAGGGAGTCAGACAAGAATGTATGAATATCATGAAACATGCCTGTGTGAGAAAAGAAAGGCTAGTCCCCAAGAAAAAGCTACTCACTCGTTTTCTCCATCTTCCTACACGGTGCCGAGACTTGGGACCCTGAGAACCCTGGAAGCATTGACGTCTTCGAAGTTTGGTGTTGACGAGATTTGCTAGGAATAAGTCAGAACACCGGACCAGTGCATCCATTCAGGAAGAACTTGACTTACCAATGAGGCTTACCACTATATGCCTGACAAAACTTTTTTGTAGTATAGGGGGACAAACGAACAATCGGAGCCCTTCTACGACCACCGACGCCCATGAACATCAGCATAATTATTGTGCCGATGCGTTGTACTCCTTTTCACCTCCCCCTGCGGATAAACCGCACGAAACGCAACACCGGTGTCACTTTACGGCAGTATCAAGTGAGCAAGAGGTTACCTTCCCGGTCGTGCCGGCCCAGTTACGCTGCAGCACGGCACTACCTCTTACTAAGGAAGAGAATTTTGGTCACGTGGCGAGGAAAAATGGTGATAAAATAGGACTGTTACTGACGGGCAAAGCAAATGGGTAAAGATCCAGAGGCAGAATCCCAATATGCTGGTCAGATCAAATCAGCTCCGCCGTTAACACTACAGTTTGTGGATGTCATTCATATCGCCGAAGACAGATCATGGTGGCGAAAAGTAGTCCGAGAGAAAATTATTCCACGATGTCAGGACCCGTAGCACTGAGGGCAAACGATACAAGGAGGAGAATAAGAGCTGGTGCTAGAGAGACTTTACCACGTGATGAGTTAAAAGGAAAGAAACAAGAAACCTTACAAGTAAAAATCTATATCGTGTTAGTGGCAACAATACACTCAGAATAGGTACGAATAAAATTTAAGTTACATATACAAGAACAACAGCAGCAAATTTATATTACACAATTAGAAAACAGCATTCAATTGCGACACACTTGCATCGATGCCAAGGTCTAGTTGGCAGACACATACAAACAGTTTGTGCTCCCTTCAACTAGACTACACTCAACACTTTGTCGGAATTTCTATATATGAATGCTCTCATATACTCACAATTGTATCACGATTCCTATCACACTGTGTATAAATGCTACTGTGAGTTGTGACTTTAAAAATCATGTCGAACTTGTCATCGACATAACAACATGCAACTAGATGTGTAATTCACGCCAAAAATAACATCGTCACCAAATGGGTCTGATTTTAATTTTGGGTATAGACTATAACGAAGTTTTATTTTCGCTCCTATTCTAGCTAATGTGGTTTCAATTTCATTAAATTATATAAATGTGTAGGACTTTCTTTGTTATTAAACTTATGATACTTAATTTGTTTGTTTTGTCATGCAATTGTCAATCTGGTAGTTTGGTCTGAACATCATAAATAGTATTTTCTTATAGTCTAAGACTTGAAACGAACAGACACCAGTACAGATGTGTATCCCTCCACTACCTCCCTTTTCCAATTTTATTTATTTTTTGGCACGACGTCGTACTTAGATTGAAATATTTCTGGTTGATAAACTGTCCAAGATAATGGCAGGTTTGGCCAACCTGTATTGTGCTGTCGCTGCCAGACCAAGTTACCCCATCATGACGGCCGAAACCTCTCGCCACGGTTTTTAGTTGCCATCGGCGCAGTATACGCTGAGTCCCAACATATATTTCCGATCCACCCGGGCCCGGTTGGACGACGCATAAAGGATTTTCCCTGCGTTAAAAAAAGGTTGGCTAAGTAAGTCTGCTCCTGTCATATCACACCCTACCTATGCGAAGGAACACACAGTTGGCACTGACTTCAAAAATATGTCATTTTTGAAAATGACAATAGATTTAGGTACGGTTTCATAGGTTATTATAGTGTGAACTAACTAGTCGATAAATTTACATAAATGCTACATAGTAATTACTTTGGACTCTGAATTGATTATGTAGCTGAATTGTTCGTTTGAAAAGAAAGTAACAGGAAATTCTTACATTTTGCGCCCAGAGTATCTGATGTAAATTATATTCCATTCTTTTGTTCCATAGGTACTAAACATTTCAACAAATTTAAGGAAGTTCTCCCGTAATAATAAAAATCAATTAATACTCGACAAGTTTTCCTTGTTGAAGGCGTGACATTAAATGTTTTCTTTTTGTTTACTAGCAATGGTATCTACCGGCCAAAGTGTCAGCGAAGACAGTGAGGAGAAAGCGCCCCCTGCCGTCCAGAGCCGAGCAGGTGAAGACTCTCCAGTCTGGCTTGACTTACGACGTGCTGATCGTAGGCGGCGGCGCCACCGGCGCAGGGTGTGCTCTGGATGCCGTCACCAGAGGTATTTTATTTTAATCTTATAAATTCGTTTTGTCTCTGCAGGATATGCATTAGGTAGAAAGGACTGTTTGCTAAGGACAAACAGTCTTAAAGTCATTAATTTCACGTACTCGCTAATTGTGTTGCTTATTCTGAATGAAATTGTGGGTGTTCAGTAAGCGCTGCTGGTTCGTTATAGGGAAAAAGACAGGTAAAAAGTTAACAAGAAAGATATCCTATGTGAATGTGGAAGGATTTCCATCCTATGTGGAAGTGGAACAAGGGCAGACTATACCTAACGTACCATGATCAGCTTGATCGAGTGTTATCTAAAGCTGGTGTCAAGAGTCTGATGCTTGTCTCACAGCCGGTGTGTTTGTATGAAGAGAGTATAAAACTGTTCATAAGGGTTGTGACTCAAGGCACACCTTCTCCTACTTCTCTCTCCTTTCTCTTTTTTGTTTGCTTTTCACGCCTGGCATGAAGATATATTGTTGTTCTTACGACGTCGTCGTAGTTGTTGCAATATTAATGTGGATTTGGCTATACTCATATGTATGTTATATGGCTAACTGACCTAAACTACAAATAACTATTACTGTCCTTCCTTCATCATGTGTTTATTTTTTGAGTTGTTATGATATGTTGAGTCTGCTATTTATATGCTGAGTCTACTACTGTATTGATATTGAATTATAATGTTGACCAGGGCTGGCCCATTGGTAAGGTCCTAGGGCAGCAGGCGACCACATTTAGTCTCATCGTCCGAGGAACACTCATAGCAATTCGACGACGCTGGATTGGGCTTCTCTTCGTTCAGGTCAGCAACGCGCGGCCCTGGGACTCTAGTTGCTCAGAAATCAATGGGTTATTTATCCGTAAAAATTGTGTTTAATTAAAATCTGAAACTCATTTCTGTCTACTTTCGTAGAACATTACTACCGGGATTTTTTTTAATACAGTTTCCGTGCCAAATTTGATGAAAGAATGTGCTTCGTACGACACATATTCACGGATTTTTCAATCCACCCTGGCGTCTGCGGTCCTTCATTGCTTAGTTCTACCCCCTTGTATGCTAAAAGGTTGCGGACCACTGACCCATAAGGTTACCAACTCCATACTTACGTCAATTTTTTTTATAATATACATTCCCCTTTTCTAGCTCCCATGGGAGATGTTAGTCTACCTGTGAACTATATTTACAAATGATATAATTATTTTCAAGTATATTTTATTTTTTGTGCAGGTTTGGCCACTGCCTGTGTGGAGGCAGACGATTTCGCCAGCGGCACCTCCAGTCGAAGCACAAAACTAATTCACGGCGGAGTCAGATACTTACAGAAAGCGATATTGCAACTGGATTACGATCAATACAAGATGGTTAAAGAGGCATTGCACGAAAGAGCCAATATGCTGTCATGCGCGCCTCACTTGACCCGACCCCTGCCTATATTGCTACCTGTTTACCAGTAAGTCCAGAGTGCTTTTTGTACCCCTAATTCTAGACCATTGAATATGATTGATCTGTAATTTTTCAGACCTTAAATTTCTTCTTCTTTACCCATAAACTATGCTTGTGATATAATAATATAATAATATAATAAGTATATTAAAACATGCGTTGGCGACGAAATATGAGACGTTTTTTGTTCAATTAGTCCAGTTTTTGCCTATCCGACACTGATATGTTTATGTAGTTTCGTTGGTTAGCGTAACTGGTGATTAATACCGCCGTAGTATTTGATTAATATATCTACTAACCAGTAGCTTAATGAGTTTTCGTGACATAAAGCTTTTAGTAATCCACATAATGTGAGGCCTAATTAATTCATGTCGAGCATATCAATTAACTAAATTAGTTCAAGCTGGTCTGATGATGGTATTGGAAAGTGATTGATGGGACCTTGCCTGCTCGGAAACATAAAGAGTGGTTTTAAGTCTTTGAAACTATTTATTGTGTTTTAATGTTTTAGTTTGAAAGTTGTCTATGTACAAGTATCTAACTATATTCTTCGTCCAAGTCTTTTTAACTAAAACCAATCGTCTTATTATTTATTCAGTAATTATAGTTTAAAGCCACTTGATTTACAATAATAGCAAAATTCACAGTGAGCGTCTCAAAATCGACCGTATAAAAGTTCTGCACATTTGAAATTATGGACTTTATAAAAAATTAATGCGCGCAAACATATTTTCTTTTAAATATAATCTATTTTGTAAGAACGACTTAAAATCAGGCGCGCAAAAATATGTTCCTTTAAGAAAATTATTAAAAATTTTACTGATTTGACTTAAGGTTGAATTTTCAAAAATGTTTGTTTGTGTACAATCACGGATGCTTTAAAATTATTGTTTAGTATGAAATCGAGTATATTGTATTTTTGTAATTCAAGTAGACAAAAAGCATGTAAAATTGTAAGGCAATCAACAGCAACAATAATAATATATGTACTAATTACCATTAAGTAAAAATATTTTTCAGATGGTGGCAAGTTCCATATTATTGGTTCGGTATAAAAATGTACGATTTGGTGGCAGGCGACAGAAACTTGAAGAGCTCGTATTATCTGTCTAAGAAGAACACCCTGGAACTGTTCCCTATGTTGAAGTCGGATAATCTTTGCGGAGGAATCGTCTATTACGACGGTACGTAACTAGTAATCACTATAGGGTACGCCCACAAACAAACAACCCGGTACATCTCTTCCCATCTGCGGGAAAAGAGGGCGGGCTGCCTCCCTAAACTAGAAGATACAAAACTCTTCGCTAGTCCGATGTTTTTTATTCGATTGATTCGCTAGTCGCGAACCAGTAAGTAGTGAGTCCTTCCGAAAAAAGTACATAACTAGTACAAAACAAACGTAGCTCTCGATCTCTCTCTCTCTCTCTCTCTCTCTCTCTCTCTCTCCAGACACACACGCACGCACGTACGTACGTACGCGCGCGCACACACACACACACACACGCATTTTTATATATATATTTGTTATATTAAAAAAACATTATAAACTTATATGTGCAGCTCTTTTGAAATGTCCACATATATATGGATCTCAACCTTTGATTATATTCATTGTACCCTTTCTGAATAATAAACGTTTTATTATTATTTTACGTATTTAGACCATAGACACAATATAGGGAAGCCTGTCTAGAACGCGTCCGCCTAAGTAAGAAAGAGATAGCAAATGTAGTTTTCTATGTCTCTATTTTTTCATTAATTTCTCTCTGCGCAATGCGCATATGACATTGTATAGATGCTCGTAGTAACGCATTGTCATCTTCTTTCTCTGTTAACCAACACGGACAGTATCCATTATAGGACTGCCTATGGCTTCTCTTCTCCATGCATATTATCCCTATGATTAGTCCGTCTCGGGAGAGAAATGTCCGGGAAGACGACCCCACACGCGCTCTATGATTAGTTGTGTGAAATGAAAATGTACTTTTAAAACATAATGATTATAAATTAAGTAATATAATACAAATACATTTAAGAGGTAGTGCCATGTTACATTGCAGCCGAACTGGGCTCGCACGACCGGGGAGGTAACTCTCAGTCATATGACACCGGAGTAAAGTGACAGCTTTATTGTCGCGTTTCGTACGGTTTGTGAGGAAAGGAGGGCAACGAATTTACATAACAAATATCCGAATGTTTATGGGCGTCGGTAGTCATTGAGTGCACGTTTGACCTCCTATAATTTTTAGTATACCAATAGCCAATAAAATACAATGCTCAGTTGTGTGGGTCCAAATGGAGGAATATCTCCAAGTAACATGCGTAATGTCTACCATGAAGTTATGGCTATACTGTCGCGTTTAGTCTGGTATGTAGGAAGGACGTGCCATCTAACGACGTAAACCGTAGTACATTGATATTGCAGGTCAACAAGACGACGCGCGCACGAACCTGGCCATAGCGCTGACGGCGGCGCGACACGGCGCCACCATCGCCAACCACGTCAAGGTGCTGCAGCTGCACAAAACCAACGGCAAGCTGAGCGGCGCCCGCCTACAGGTATACCTAGTACCTCCTACCTGGTATCTACCGCGAGGGGAGAGCCGATGGGGCCTGGTCTTATCTGTGGACCATCCTCACTGGTGCCAATGGCTTTTTTTAAGATAAAGGGCAAACGAGCAGGTGGTGGGTAACTACCGCCGCCCATAGACATGTGCATGACCCGAGTGTATGCAGGCGCGTCGCCGTCCTTTAAGATGAGGAGAGTAAGCTCATGGCACACGTGACAAAAACGAGTCGTAGCATACCGTTTTTGAGTGAAAATTAAAAATGGATTTTTGGAATTTTTATGGCATAAATATTAATATTTATTGATAATTAAATATGGCATTTATTCCGAAAGATAAATAAATAGAAATAAAAAATATTTCTACAATATTTCACTACATGACAGTATAATATTTTTGCTTAAATTAAACAAACTAGTATCCAAATTCAAGGAAATAGGTGGCTTGATTAGGGCCGGTCTCATATCATTCCTTTACAGGATCAACTGACCGGTAAAGAATGGGACATCAAAGCGAAATGTATAATTAACGCGACCGGACCCTTCACCGACTCCATCAGGAAAATGGACGACCCCTCTATCAAGGAGATCTGCTCGCCCTCGTCTGGCGTTCACATTGTGCTGCCAGGATACTACAGGTCTGTAATGTAGAATAATAAAGGTGTCTATATCTAGTACCCACATATAGCCCATGAGCCAGTACAAATTTCGTTAATAACCTCCTCTCATTTGAAATCTCGTACAATCATTCAGAGAAATGTATCATATAGCTATCTAATGTAAATGCAAAAGGAATGTCTTTTGACATTTGATTGCTAGTGATAATTTTTCAAATTATGACTGTCTAAACTTCTTAAATTCTTCATGAAATTCTCTCTTCTAACTCTTTGATGTATTGTTCTAAATGTCCACAAAGAGGAACTGGGGCATTAAAATATACTGCTGGCTCACGGGCTACTACTGTGCTTTTTTTAAACATTATTTCTATCGAATTAGAGCAGGGCCCAATTTCTGGCTCTTGCTTGCCAAACCTTCGATTATTAAACCTGAAAGTATTTCTGCGTATGTTCGCAGCACAGGTAAAAATGATCAAGGACAGTAAACATAATTCAAAGTACAAACCTGTGCATTCGCAGAAGTACTTTTGCAAATTGAATAAGGTCAGGCCGTCGCGTGCTGTTATAATAAGATATAGATACAGGTAAAAATGATCAAGGACAGTAAACATAATTTAAAGTACAAACCTGTGCATTCGCAGAAGTACTTTTGCAAATTGAATAAGGTCAGGCCGTCGCGTGCTGTTATAATAAGATATTTAATTTCATCAAGATTAGAATAATGTACATATTGGACGCAATATTTTTAGAATATTGATTAGGTAAGAAGACTGTCCCAGCGCAAATTCGATGAGATAATTAACTATAAGTCTCCTTTGGTCCGTCCGTCCGGATGTCCCAGACGTCCGGCAGACCCGCCGCGACGCAAATATGGTAAAAAACGAAGCGGTTTGATAATCCGTTTGCAAGCTACGGTGCCATAGATAAGTATATACAGTCTCGTCACATGGACTAAAGATACTCACGTCATTACTCCAGCCCGGAACACATGGGTCTACTGGATCCGTCGACGTCGGACGGGCGCGTGATCTTCTTCCTGCCGTGGCTCAAGGGCACCATCGCCGGCACCACCGACCTGCCCTGCGAGATCACGCACCACCCCAAACCCACTGAGGACGAAATTCTCTTTATTCTCACAGAGGTCAAGAACTATCTCAACCCGGATGTTGAAGGTTCGTATGAGAGAAAATACTTATTATTACAATAATAGGTATTTTCTTTTCCATTTGGTAATTCTCTAGCATTTTCAGATTTAATTATTTGGGGATTGGCGCACAAATCTAAATTCAAATTAATTTAACTATAAAACCGTGTTCTTTAAAGTACAAATTTAGTCATTTGTTGTTTGTCGGCGCCAAGACTAACCTGAAAAGTCATGATATAATTTTCGAATATATTCATGCGTTGAAATACTGCTCAGCCTAGCGGTTCACTACTGTTTAGTTAAAATGTTACAATTGTGACTGCGTTTCGTTGGGGGATTCATTACTTAGTTATTAACTGTACGGTGACGTAACGGTGAATTAAATAGTGTTCTCTGAAAAACGCAGGCTAAATGTGTAACATTTCAATGGTCTAAACAAATTAACTATAATAATGTGAGTGCGGTGTCGATTTTTGAAGTAAAACTTCTTTACGCACGCTTGACTTGGCGAGTATGCTGGTGAATGTGTAACGGGAGTGTTACCATATCGAGGCCAACGGAATGGTGATATCGAATAACAATCATATATATAAGAAAAATGCGAAGTAGTGTAATCAATTCATTTACTAAAAAGGAAACCACTCAATTGAATGACTATGGAAGAACCACAGTCCTGATACTCTGTGGTTCAAATTACGTTCGGACAATTATTTTTACGTTGGGTTATTAAGGGAAAGAGAGGTTCGTGCGCAAATTTCCTTCCTCTTGTGACCAGGTATGTTTAATCTAACTATAGAAGTTTTACTTCGGTCTTGTGGTCTAAAGTGCACTCTTTTTTTGATTATTGCAGCTTATTAACTGTCTATAATGTGTATTAATTATTATTTGTTAAACTGTAATTGTTTCAATATATTTGTTATCTGTGGGCAGTTCGTCGTGGCGACGTGTTGTCGGCGTGGTCGGGCATCCGACCGCTGGTGTCGGACCCCAATAAGCCGGACACGCAGTCGCTGGCGCGCAACCACATCGTGCACGTGTCACCCGCTGGTCTCGTCACCGTCGCCGGCGGGAAGTGGACCACCTACCGCTCCATGGCCGCGGAGACCATCGACGCCGCCATAGAGAGTACGCACCGCACAAATTTATCGACATTGACAAACAGCTTATTTTAAAGTGAAAAATGCCTTTCACACGTCTATCTTACGTAATTGGTGCATTAAATTTGACTACATCTGCCACGTCTATGAAGCATTGATGCGAGTGAGTAACAGATGAAATACACCGAGCTTAACATCACTAGCTTCAGCTGTTCTTACAGTCTATTTACGAGTGTGAGCAATGAAGGTGATTGTAAGTTTCACTTGCATCGTGGTTTCATAAAACCGCATCATTTCTCTATATTGTGTAGTATATACCCTAGGCGTGTTTATGTCTGCTTCACATTAATTCATTTGATATGTGTTAACTAGTAATATTTTTTAGGTGCGAATCTCAAACCCCTCCACAAGGAGAGTCAAACGGACGGCTTCCTCATAGAAGGCGCCCACGGCTGGACACCCACCATGTACATACGACTGGTGCAGGATTTTGGGCTCGAGATGGAGGTAAGAATTTTCTGCCCTCACGAGGATGCCCTGGTTTTCTACTGGATTTAATTGAATTAAAACGTTTATGCACCAGATATGTTAGCGTTCATGTAATAAGCTACAGAACCTGGAATGTCATACATGTGTCTCTCAAGGATTTTTTTCTCGAAGCCATGTTTGAAGTCAACTAAAAATGTGAATGAGTATACTTAATTTAAGTTTAGACTTGAAACTTGACTTACTAAAGATTCTTGGTGAAAAAGTAACTTCCATGTTTTGTAGTTTATGTTATTCTAGCAAACTCTGAACTCTGTTTATATTTCTTGATGTCATTTCAATGTAGTGGCAATATGAACGTTCTTAAACTCTGTGTTTGGTGCATTGGGCTCAATCCTATTTATTTACTATTTAGTGTTGACTAATTCTCAAAAAGTGTGATTCTTGATTTTTTTGAATGTAATCTTTTTCCAACAAAAGATTTTTTAAATTTCAGGCAGCTCAACACTTATCGAAGTCATATGGTGATAGAGCTTTCGCTGTCGCAAAAATGGCGTCCATGACAGGCCAGAGGTGGCCCATCATCGGCAAGAAGATTCATCCCGAGTTCCCGTACATCGACGCAGAGATTAGGTGATACTTAAGATGTATCAGCGTTGCTCGTACTTGATATGAGCTTAATATTTCTACAAAATATTTAAAAAAAATAATAGTCAGTAGTCGCTCCTACTATTGGGACTCTTGTAAATAAACGTTGATTGTAGAAATGCCAACCAATTGTCGCCGCCTGGCAACATGCGTATATGGCTTGCGTGTCCCTAGACCAATATAAAAATATTTCAATGAGAAACATGTTTCGGTTGGTAGCAAAAATACAACCCGGATTGTATAATATTTACGCTGAGGTGCATGTGTGTGCGTGCAGGTACGGCGTGCGCGAATACGCGTGCACGGCGGTGGACATGATCGCGCGCCGCCTGCGCCTCGCCTTCCTCAACGTGCAGGCGGCTGCTGAGGCGCTGCCCGCCATCGTCGACTTAATGGCAGAGGAACTCAAGTGGACCGAGGCAGAGAAGCAGGTAGCCACATCTAGTATAGATAGCTGAGAGAATAAACTCGTTTTGTGCTATGGGGGCCTTCATACACATAGGGAGATATTATTCCTCTGTGCAAATTTCAACTGTGTAGCTATCACGGTTCATGAGCTAGCCTGCCAGCGGAGACTTAGTAATAGGGTCCGGTTTTTACTCTTTGGGTACAGAAGAACCTAAGAAAATCAATTTGATATGAGAATGAAACATTTTACTAATTGTGATCCTGTTACCTAATGCAGAAACAAATCAAAGACGCGTCGGAGTTCTTAGCCAACGAGATGGGCCAGATGGTGAACCGCGCCAGCCGCGACAAGCTGCCCGTTAACCTCAACAAGGAAGAGATCCAGACCTATATTAAGCGCTTCCAGATCATCGACAAGGACAGGAAGGGATTCGTCTCCATCAACGACATCAGGAGGAGCTTGAAGGTAACGAGTCGCATATTTTGTATAACTTCCATATTTTGAACTTATAGTATAACACGCCTGGAGAGGATACAGGTTGGACCGACGGATAACTAACTCTCTCTGAGGCACGGCAGAAATAATTGTAAGAGGTAGTGCCATGCTGCATAGGAGGAGCCATGCATGGTGCATGACACGGCAGCATCCTATGCAACGGAATTGGTCCGGGACGACCGGGGAGGTAACTCTCGCTCACTTGATACCGCCGTAAAGTGACACATACGATGATGCATTTCGTGCGGTTTGTGAGTGGTAGCCTCGTTTGTCCCCCCCTATACTATAAAAAAGACCGCAAACTTCCCAACTACGGACTATTAGAAATTTAAGAATCCCAGCGTCACTTTTTGGTTTCGAGGTTCGAACCCTGGACCTCGCAATCTGTGGTTGAACATGCGCAGCTACTATACAGTGAGGTATTTCTTGTTTATGCAGTCGCCCGCATGATAGTATATACATAATTAATACTACAAATGATACCCTGTTATCGTTATCGAGCTCTATTATCATTAATTTAAAAAAGATTGATGTAAAAAATTATATTCCTAATTTCGAAATAAAATAAAGGATGGATATAAATTTAGGAAACTAATCTGTCACCATTATAATTTTTCATCGATGTGATTTTCGTGATATACCGGACTTGTAAGTCGTAATTAATTAATTAATCCTTTTTTAATCCTAATAAAAGCGATTAAAAAGTTGGTAGCATATGATTGACTGCCTGTCAAAGTGAATCGATATCACAGATCACATTATACAGAAACTATCATCAAGTCAACACAGAGGGTTAGAAATTCCAAACGCCCCCAGGGGTAGTTTATAATAAGGAATTTTACCATGTTACGCGGGTGAAACCTCGGAGCGCGAGTCAATAAAATATTAAAGACTACAATGGTTAAATATGCGTTTTCATAATATTATCATATATCACGATCACGAGATCATTTATGAACAATGTTAAACCAATTTACCATACAAATTATAGAGTATGGGCCTGAAACCTACGAACGAGGAGATTAGCGCTATATTGTCAGAGATAGACGTGACGTACCACGGACAGTTGGAGTTGCAAGACTATCTGCAGGTACAGCGAAACAAACAGAAACCGCTGTTCCATGGGTCCATGTTGCTTTATGTATTGTAAAAGATCTTTGGGTCATACGCTTGAGAACTTTTTACTGTTTCAACTTTTATAGTTCGTATATTATAACATATCGTATATTATAATATTATAACATCGACATAATCTCAAACTTACTCAGTTGCTGGCAAATTTTTCAGAGAGCCAAATGAAAAGAAGAAGGTGGATTACATGTCAAACGTCAATATCATCAGTCATAGAGAATTATATAGATAGAACAGGGAAGCCACCCTAAAAGTAGACAGCGAAAGCAGGTGTGGTTTACTAACCGATTTTTCATTCGTTTATCTCTGCAAAATGCGCATACGAATTAACACGAATCTAGTAATAATGTATTCTCTGTTAACTAACACGGATATTCGCCGTCATAGGCCTGCCTATGGTTTCTTTCTTTATATATATATTATCCTATGCCATCAGGCGATTATGTCTTGAATCGCGGTAACTTTACAGATGCGAACGAACAGTAAAGAATTCTCAAACAAGTTTATCACGCCAGGGTATGACATTGTTGTTGGTGTCTTTGCATCGCATTGATAGTTGGGGCTTGTTTCGCAGAACTACGGCGAGGAAGTGACTGGGGAACAGTTGCACGAAATATTGAAAGAGATCGACACTAACATGAACGGCCAAGTCGAACTCGACGAATATCTGCAGGTTCATATCTCTCGCCTGGCGCTTGCATTTACTGTCTTTGCGTTTTCTTATATGTAACAATGCAATTTGTATTGTACATTAGCGGGGCTTGAGTTTTTTGTTTTCTTTGTTTTGTGGATGAATATGTTGTTTCACGTTTTTGAATTCTGATTTTCATATTCGAATTAAGTTTGGATAAAGTACCTAAACTTGTATGACTTAATTTGACAATCATCAAGAATTAAATTTGGCTTATTTTACTAATATATTTACACTTCCGTATATAGTTGCTTGCTACGTTGCTTGTGCTATGCTTGAATTAACTACCGAAAAGGAAATAATTTATGGTTGAGGTGGATATGTATCTGTGTGTATTGATATTATTAAACCTGTTAATTATACTGACAATGCATAAATAATCTCAACAAAGTGTAAAGATCTCTTACATGTATGTGATCTTTTAATTTTCTTGCACATTTCACATGTTGATTTGAATGTGTCGTGATATTTTTTATTCGTGTATATCATTGTTTTCAATTAAATGTTCCAGAAATAAATTTAAATGTTTGCACATTTTATTAAGTACTTTTAATATTCGTATTTTACTTTAAACTTTAATTAAATGTTATTAAAAAAATATGCCTAGTATTTATGCACGCCATGTCATTCATTTGCATGCCTTGAATAATTCATCGATAGTGCTTATAACATTAAACCCGTGTGCAGATGATGTCCGCCATCAAGTCCGGCCACGTGGCGTACTCGCGGTTTGCGCGCATGGCGGAGATGGAGGAGGAGCACCACGAGCAAGAGGCGCTTAAGAAGCAGATCTCCGTCGAGAGGAGCGGCGGTGGCCTCTAAACCTTTGTTGGTCCGTATTCTGAACTCACAAACACAAGTCGAGCAAGGCACCCGGACTTTAAGACGAATGTTGAGCGTGACGTCACTCGCAACCCCCAACCGTAGAACCGTAGTTCTATCATTCGTAAATGGCACGGAGTTAGTACTCCGTAAGCTGAGAACGTGGCAGGAGACCGCACTGTACTAGCTCGTCTGGTTGACTTGGTTGATTGTGTACACTGTACTTTTCTGTTATGCTAGGAGTATCGCATCTATGCGCCTGCACAGGCCTACGGTTGGGCTGGGTGGTGCCTATGCATAGGCCTCGGGAGTAGATCATCATCTTCATCATTTTGAGCCTTTATCGGTGCACTGCTGGACATAAGCATCTTTCAGTGAATGCCAAGACGACCGATCTCCTGCTACCCGCATTCGGGAGTAGATAGACGCCGAAAATTATTTGTTTCCATTTAGCGGGTCATAACAACCGCCTTCTGTAAGTAGTAAAACTGACCGCAACCCGACAGCGTGGACATTTTTTTTTTGTTGAAATATTAATTATATTTACACTTACATATAATTTGTTTTTAGACATGAATAACTTAACATATTTGTCTAAGATTGTCGTTGCTTAACAAGTATTATACTACTCCACCGCGTATTTTTTTCCGATGTCCAGATGTGTTTTTTGATCCTTTTGTCTGTTATGTTATTGTGTATAGCTGTGTAACATGAACATGTTTAGGCATGTGTCGTAACTCTTATCGCGCGTTTTCTTGTACGAGCCAATTTAACTGATACCTTTCTTTTGTTTTCAGAAATCCTGACATTGCAAGTAATTTTAGCCTAACCCACAAGTATTACTAACAAATTTGAATACAACTACCACTAGTCCTAATATGCTTATCGTAGGTAACCTACTTCACTCCAAACTGAAACTATAGTCACATCGTACAACGCCATCTATCGGCCACATCGGTCGTAAATTGATATTCATATTGTAAATATTTATTCTATTGAAATCATCAAACAACGATCAAAATACATTACTTAAAACGTAGGAATCAGTACAAATGTTATATACAATTATCGCAAGTCAAAACTTTATTTTCATCCAAGATGAATGTTATAATGTGATCCTGTAAACTTATTTAATTTGATATGTCCAGTTTTTTGTTAATACTATTTATGAATGTTACGCCTAGCGTATAACTTATTTATTTATATCGCAATAAAGTTTTAAACGCAGTTTTTATTGTTTAATAAAATGACTCAAATATAATTTGCGACTCTTTAATTTAAATCCTAGACACCATTACTTATTGAGCATTATGTAAAGTACGATCTGTGCTTTTGTACAGTGTCTTAAGAAGCACCTGTATAGCAGTGTCCAGCAGTGGGCGTCCTCAGGCTATACCGGGAATCATATTTCTATGATCACCTGATGATGAATTACTCGAAACCGGTAGTAATATACATATTTTGGATCAATAAATTTGTGGAAATAACATAAAGAGTATACTTTTTATTTAAATAATTTCTATGATCATATGATGACGAAAGTTATACTACCTGTGCCCCCTGGATTCACCGACGTAAAGTTAAGCTCAGGCAACTATTCATGTTGTATGTATGTATAACATTTCTAGATGAAACAAATGTTTGTGTCATTCCATTGTGTAATCTGTATGTAATTACTGTAATCTGTATCTTTGGAAAACCTTAACAAAATCTTTTTAAAAGTTTTGTTTTAAGGGGTAGTGCTAATGCAACCGAATTGGGCAGGACCGGTGTCTCGCGCTCTCGTGAAGCCTGTGTAACATGACTGGTATGCTATCGCGTTTCGTGTGGATTGTAAGTAGTCGGTGATTCATTGGAGGGGTGGTGGAGGGAAGGGCAGCGCATCTGCATAACCATATTGTGTATGGGCGTCGGTTGTCGTAAAAAGGTTTCCATTTTACTTTATAACAAAGACTACCTAAACTCACATTAGTTACTTTCCAAATTTATTAAACAGATATACAGGCGGGCGAGGGTCATTAAGTTATTACGTTGTTCTTTTTTTGTCCCTGGGGAATTCATTTAGGCATACTCCAAGGTTGGGGCGACCAGGGGGGCGAGTGACATTCGAGAGCTGAAAGGAGCTCCTCCTAAAGTAAACCCCAGCGGTGTTTCTTTTCATCCGCCAGTGGAGGAGTCACGGGTACGCAGTGGCGTACAACCGCGACCCCACCAGCGGAGTACCCTTGAGGGCTCTTCTCGGGTGAGCTATGTACTCTCCTAGTTAGGGTAAGGTGTGCCGGAACACCGAAAGTCAGCTTGAACTTACCCCTCCCCCCTGCCCTTATGCTTACGTAAACATTGATAGGTATAATACACGCTTTGCATTATATAAAATTTAAATAAAAAAATCACATAATACTGAAATAGTCTCTCGTCGGCACACCATCCATGTAATTATAAGTCTTGAACACCGTAAATGATCTTTTCCGCTTTATCAGCTTTTCAGGGTTCCGTAGCCAAAAAAACATACTTTCCTCATGTCCGTCCATCCGTATATCCGTGTATCATAGGCGTTTTACTCGGAGATTATGGGAACTATAAGTTTGAAATGTGTAAGGCTCCCCTTTACTATAAAAAAAGTTCTAAGTGCTAAACTTAAAACGAAAATTTGAACAAAATTGGTTTGGTAGTATAGGAGGTATATGGGATGTTTTACTTACAGCAAACAATACGGAAACCTCCAAAGGCGAATCCGACTGGTTCCTGGCCGGTTTTTTATCTAATTATCAATTCCGTCGACATTCGTGTAGGTGTCGGTTGACGTCACCAGTTGTTGGGAATTAGGTCAGTGTTGCATCGACTCGGGCCCTCCCCAAACGTGACGCCCACTTATCGGTGGTCCTATTAATGTCACTGGTGGAGCGTTACACTCCCCAAGGAACTATCGCAACAGTTCGACGGCACGTCACCGAGTCCTTTCCCACCACAACCACGACGAAATGACATTCCGACTGCCGACATACATATATTTGTAAGGTTAGGTAAATACACCTTGTAGGAGGTAGTGCCATGCTGCATTGCAACGGATTTGGGTCTGCACGACCGGGGAGGTATCTCTCGTTCACTTGATACCGCCGTAAAGTGACATCGACGATGTCACGTTTCGTGCGGTTTGTGAGTAGACCATCGGGGGGAGGGCTTTGTAATTATGCTGATGTTCATGGATGTCGTAGTCGTAGAGAGGATCGATCTCTCGTTTGTCCCCCTATACTATGAAAAAAATAAAAAATACACGATTCCTAATGTCTCAACATTCAAAATTGGGAGTCCCGTAGAGAACGCTCGAGAATGAGTTACGCTGTAAGGCCAGTACCTTCTCGCCGGGGCTGGTTAGCGCTGCGGTCTCTGGAGCTACGGACTACTTAAAATGTGTAGTAAGAAGAAAATACTTGATAAATGACCAAACCATGCTTCACCAAGTACAAAATAGTGTAAACGAGCAGACGTGATCCGTCTGCGTAATGCTGAGTGACCATGATGATAATAATATCTGCGGACTTATCACATCACGTTACCCCAGTCCTGTGTTAAGTACCGTAAGGACTTGTGTTACAGGTACAGACAACGGACAATATGTATATATTTTTTATAAATTTGAGAAAGTTTCCATATTTAAGATTTTTATTACAGAAATACATATATAAATATCCATGACCTAGGCGGGATTCGAACCCGCGACATCTGGCGTAACACGCGGCCTAACCGCCACGTTACCAACTCAGCCAGCTGGTCGTGAAACTATAGAGTATGCTATGGAGTCCTTTTAAAAGTCCGCTCGCCGCATAGCCGCTGAAGTATGTACAGATACTACTTCCCCGGATGGGCCACGTCGCCTTTCACATACCGCATAAAACGCTACTGCATAGTTTTTATTTAACAAGCCAATGTCATGCTTGTACCCCCTAGATAATATAAATCAATTTACAACCCTTACTAAATAGCTGCTATATTTCAGAACACGCTGCATATGCTTCCTTATCTGATAGCAAACTGAGATTTTATTAACCGACTTCTTTAGATGCTTCGAGTTTTCTTTCATCGTATTGACAAAAGCAAACGATCACCGTCTGCAATATTGTTGTCATACAGCTGCAATTGCCTCCTTTTCTCACACCGAACGAAACGCGACAGCTTAGCTGTTACTTTACGGCGGTGCCAAGTGAACGAAAGATACCTCCCCGATCGCACCATACCTGCTTTGCACCAAGTCACTAGCTCTTACAAAATATTGATAATCACAAGTCAAGCAAAACGTTGATGTTACAAAGTACGTTACGTCCTTTCATATGTGCCACAAGGTAAAAAAGTGTGAACCCATTGTTAGCTTGGTACTGCTAAGCAAGCTGTACAAAGAGCCGTGCAGAAAAGTATCGGCACGGCTCTTTGTACAGCGGTCGTCTACTCTATAGTATGGTCACCTGCCGTGTCCAGGCCCTCGACCCTCTTGCCTGTCTTTGTAGATTGCCGACGACTAATTACGAATGACACGCTGTTAGGTAGAATCGGCGTACTTGTGTAGTAACTTTAAATAAGTACGGTCTTCTTAGCCGACTAAGAAATTCCATAAATTAAAATGTTATATTTCGTTTATTATGTTTCGATAATTAAAAAAATATCTAGTAGCGAGTCATCTACTCTACTTGGATTTATGAAAGTGCTCAGCGAGAAGGAGGGGGCGGCAGGCGGGACTGCCCCGAGACCTCCACAAAAACGCTGAAATACTGGGGCCATTAGATATAAATAATAAATAATTTTCCACGATTTAACCTTTTCGGTAGTTTTCCTAATAGTATTTTTGCAAGTTAATTCTGACGTAATTTTAGTGCCGACATAGTTGTTTTTTTATCTAGTTTGTCCCAAGACACTTGCCTACCGTGTTACTCCCGTCAAGTCCAGATTATTTTTTTTTTTTTTCGGAGGGACCTATTACTGTTGGCGGAGCTGTTGCCCTCGCCCCTACAGTTCGTCGAATCTACGGAAGACATTTTGTCTTCAGGTTTTAGGTGGACGAAAGGGGGACAGACCCCCCTCTTTTCCCGCAGATGGGAAGAAGCATACC
>JAFELO010000155.1:847463-884343 GCA_017140195.1 Eumaeus atala
CGCATTGTCAACCAACTTTATTAGAATTATATTATATAACTTCCTGTAAAATTATATGAGTCTAGGTCAACGTGAAGTAGGTAGGCCCTTTAGGTTTTATTGACGGATAAGACAAGAATGAGTAGGAAAACTGAAACTTCACAGGTCAGAGTTTCATTTATTCTGAGACACAAAGAATCTTAATTCTATACTCAAGTGTACCACGCGCGGTCGAAGATCCAAACGACAAATTTTATACATTGTGGCATATTTATTTATTTTTTTCTGTATTTTTCTTCTTATTTCTTTTTTTTTACTGAAGTGGCAATGGGTTGGTTAAACACTCAAAAGATCAGATGGCAGACGGGCCACTAAAGTTCAGGGGTGGAGGCCGCGTTTAGGAATACGAAGTGTTGGTCGACCGTTCACCAGGTGGGAAGATGATCTCCGTGCATTAGCTGGTCCGGGATGGATGCGAGTAACAGGAGATCGGTCGTCTTGGGGTTCATTGAGAGAGGCCTATATCCAGCAGTGGACCGATAAGGGCTGATTATGATGATAATAGTATGAACGTATGTTTAAAACAATAGTTTATAAATGTTATATTATTACCTGAGATAGGTAATAACTGACATAATAAAGCTAAAAACTGACACTTACGGGATGAGCCTTGGCACATTCAATAGCGTTGGAGGCAAACGAGCAATCGAACCACCTGCTGGTAGGCATCGCACTCTGACATTCGCAACACCAGAGTTATCTTTTCTCAGATATTTTTTTTAAATTAAGTAATAAATATTATTAATAACCACATTTTCACGAGCGTGTTGGTCGTAGCGGAATGTATTTTTGACAGTGCTAATTAGCGGGATGCATGTCTAGGGCGTGTCGGGCGGGGGGCGGGCGACCGGCCCGCCCACACTCACTTCCGCTTCCGACTGTCAACTGCAACCTTCTAAGCGTCACTCACGGACACCTCACCTACAGACCGCCACCGCAACTGAGACGCGGGACTGAAGTAACTGGAGATTGTTAAATTCTACTATATCATATGAAATTACATGGGAATGTTCGGCTCTATGGTTGTTATTCGTTCACCCAAACGTGTGGACAAACTCGGGTGAAATCTGCTATGCAAAGTAAAAGATAACGCCAAGATTGGGGTTTTAGAATTCAATTAAAACGTTAAGCGCAAATGGGTTTGATCAAAATAGGCTTGATGGTACTACTTCAAGAGAAATTGTGAAGAAAAAAAAAGTTTGTAAAACCAACAAAGCAGTTTCTGCTGCAGCCCAGATTCGGCAGAAAAATAACAGCCTTAGCATGATCGCGAGACGTGACTTATCTGCAACCTTGTAGTCGATTCTGGAGGCCAGATACAAACGCTATTATTAAATACGAGCAATGACATCATTGTTAGTCACCTACTTCCACATGCTAAGCTCCTTAGACTAAGAATCACTAGATTACAGCCCCACATAGATGCTGCAGAAGTCAGCAGTTGATGTTTTAAGTCAATGTTAAAATGCTATTGAAATTAAGAATAAATTTAAGGCCTGTTATATTCACCTAAGTAGGTACACAGGGCCGGATTAATCATTAGGGCGTATAGCCAACTGCCTAGAGGCGACAACTGGGGCTCCGTGCATGCACACACGAATAAAAATAAAAGTGGTTTTTTGGGATCGACACTTTATACCCCTTTAAATATCAATATTATTGTTGATAATGTATTGGACAATATCAACTTTAAAAAAGTCTTAAGCGACTTTATATAAATGTTAGACTTCTAAAAGTTAGAAAAAGGTACCCCGAGAAATCATTGCCGAGGTTAATCCAGTGTGCCTCTGGGTAGGTACACGTTACGTGTATTCACTATTTTGGAACTACACGTAGCACAGTTGTGGATCCCTGTCACATTAAGCAAGTCTGATTCCTTTAGGGTGACAATTAAGATGGCCAAATCTCTTCGGCTATAATCATCACCCTCAGGATTAATGAGGGGTGCCGCTATGCTGTATTGCAACCGAACTAGGCTGGCTTGACCGGGGTCACCTCCTGGACCGGGCCTGCTCTTTGTTCTTTCTCTCGCTCACATGATTCGTTATAGCTTTTCGAGTTTCGAATGATGAATTGGCACTGCTTTTTGCCCCCTTAACAAATAAAAACCAATTGACCTGCTTTATTGAATTGGCATCGGGTCAGGTCTGGATTTTACATTTTACAATTTTTCGGCACGATCGGGGAGGTACCTCTCGCTTACATGTCACCGCCGTAAGAATACGTGGTGGTCTATTGCTGGGGAGGAGGAGAGGAGTGCAACGTATCTGCATAACAATAATGTGTATGGACGTCGGTAGTTGTTAAAATATGACTTCGATTGCTCGTTGACCATCTTGCCTCCTTCTCTAATCTGCGATTCGCCTTTGTTAGATATTCTGAGACTACAGCATTTTCACCGTCTAAAGGAGAAGGACGACTAAGGGTCGGTTCCACGATTTCCTATTAAAGTCCTGGTTAGAATGTTAAGAACTTAACTGGCGAAAATTTCAGTTTCATAACTTTTGGTTGTAAGTAGGTAATGTTTTATGTATATTAATATTTTAGTAACGAATACCTATTATATTGTCACTTCAATATTTTCATTATTTACTTCAGATGCATCGCTATCTGTGACCCTTAACTTAACAGGCTTAATAGATTATCTCTCGTATTGCGCTGCAAGTAGAGCTCAATTTCACAAAACAACGACTCTCAAGCACCTCGCTAAGCGACGTGGCTCTTTAGACATTTTAAGTATTTTACTAGTATTAGTATCACTTGTAGCTTTAATGACAATGTTATAACTTTATTCTCTGTTATGATTATGAAATTGACCATTAAGTAAATGTTAATTAATAATCAATTAATACGGTTTATACTAACACACTTAAAAGTTTTTCAATGAATAATTCAGATAATTTATACGACGTTTTTAGTCGGTAGTAATTTACTCAATGAAGTTTTTTGAGTAATCTACGTAGATGTACTCGTAAAAATACGCTTTGACCGGGCTTCTCCCGCCCCTAGCCGTGGGATTGGGGCGGAGCCCCTGGCCGTGTCTCTCATCGATCGACGTACTCGAAACGACAGGGGTATAGTGCAGTTCATTGAAAAAATTGTGTAAATCTCAAATTCTATAATTGTGACCATTTTAAGGTGAAAAATTGTGCCGAACAGGTTTACGTTAGTTTTCTGGATTAGCTTGAATATTTTAATTTGTTAGAATAGCACATAACTACATAACAACGAACTTTGGTTACACAACTATTATACAACTAGATATACAACTACGTATATCTATAAAATCTATAATTGACTAAACTACCCCCATATTAGTGTTCTTAATTTAAAATTCTTCACAATCATCATAATTAAATGATATAAACCATGTCCGAGACTAACACAAGCCATGTTTCAAACTTAGAACATGGCGCTGACATGATTGTAGTCAAGCATTTCCTCGTCACATTGGCGGTTACGATGACATAAGTCATCTCACCGTCCAGATAGATTTCGACAAAAGTAAGAACAACCAGACAACTCCACAAACTTTATGAAATGTACTATAATTGATTTTATCTAACAATTTATAGATGCAGAATCTGAGAATCCACGTGAGTTCTAACAAGCAATCTAAGCTAGCATGATGTTTCTAACTACTCGGGTATCTACTCAGTGCTACAAGTGACTTAACATGTCAGGGCTTAGGACAATGATTGTTATAATACATTTATTTTAAGTTTACTTTAGAATTACAAAAATAGTTTTTTTTATTAATTAATAGACTTGCGTTTGACCACATCCGCGCCTGGTGGAATGTGATGACACGGCCGAAGATGGCGCACGCTTGTCTAGAATGTACCTGTTACATAACCTTTTTTTTTGTTGACGCGGGGAAACGCATTTACGCGCCTTCGCCAGCGTTGGGTGCGGTCCAGTGGTGTGTGGGGCTCGCATATTATAGTGCCGAAAACTCACAAAAATCACCGCGAGTACCATCCGTGCCGCGTTTGGTGAGGTACCCCGGAACAACAAATCATCAGGGCACCTCGACAGCTAGTCAGCCCCCTAAGGGAACGACGCCACCTTCTCAGATGGGGTTGTCCCGCACCACAGGGCAACCCCACCGACTTTGGAACTGTTCCACCCCCAAAAGCGCCACCTCCTTTCGCCATTTTGTCCACTCTTCTCATGAGAGGAGTAAAAAGAGCAGCCCCCCTCCTCGGTTCAGTTGGCTTCGCCCAAGGTTTCTCGATTCACCCCAGGCTACTGAGCCCCACCGCCACGACAAGGCTTATACTATAGGGGGACCTGTTACACAACCTACCTATGGCTACCTTTAGTTGCGCCTGTAACTCGCGTGCGATATGTTGACAATTGCGTATATAACAAGAACACAAAACAAAAGTGTGACACAGGTCACAGAGACTGTAAAAACTGGACCTGTTCTATTCCTCTCCTGACACCTAACAATATCTGTACTCATACACGGCGCATGTTGTTGTGGGCTTACTGTTTTGTTTGGTTTCCGGAATTGTAAGATGGCTGTCACGTCTGCCTCCTGGTGTGTTTTAAAGGCCATCGAGGGAGCGGAAATGACGTTGATAATAATAATATCTGCGGACTAATCACACCTCGTTAACCCAGTCCTGTGCTAAGTACCGTCAGGACTTGTGTTAC
Source organism: Eumaeus atala (assembly GCA_017140195.1). Taxonomy (NCBI): domain Eukaryota; kingdom Metazoa; phylum Arthropoda; class Insecta; order Lepidoptera; family Lycaenidae; genus Eumaeus; species Eumaeus atala. Next base: position 852,165 of record JAFELO010000155.1, read on the forward strand.
AGGTACTAGACAACGGACAATATATTTAACATTTTTATAAATTTATAGAATTCTATTTATTTAAGATTCTTTTTATTATAGAAATAGGTATAATACATAGATGGACATGACCTAGGCGGGATTCGAACCAGAGACATCTGGCGTTATGCGTTCGGCATACCCGCTTATGTCACCACTGCTCCAATTGGTTGTTAAGTTGAGTTGACCGAAGAGACTAGTTGAACTTGTCGCCCTTGTTGTTGAAGTTTAACAAAAGACACGAATCATAATATGAGGGAGTTCCGTTAGGGACCCTAACTTAGGGTGGACATGGTTAGCTACCTATAGATAGATACATATCAAACATTAAATGTGGTCTTGATGCATCCCATTCTAAAAATAAGGCGCAGTATGAGATTAGAGCCACGTTTTTTTAGTATAATTAGAAAACGAGCAGTCGTATTACCTGTTCGCAAGCCAATGCTAAATGACATTTTCACACCCAGAAGCTGTTCAGAGAGAGGCGTTGCCCTTTTTTACCCGATCACTATATTGGGCCCTCTAGGGCTATAAAAATGGCAACTCCACAGCACAACAGTTATTTACCGGCAGGATTATGGGAGTAAGTGGTATGTCTCCTGTCGACGTTCGTGCCAGGTGTCACCCCAATTCGGCTACGTAGCAATTACTCAATCTGCTACAGTTTCTGTGGTTACTCCGGTACTGTGTCATCCTAAAGTGATTAAACAGACTCCAAAGTACCTACAATTAAATAAGGGGCACACGAGACATTCTTTGGTTTTTTATACTATAGAAGACAGACGAACAATTCCGCTGCAGTGTAGCTAGGCACATTATATATATATATATATTTTGTGTAATGTTATAATAACATATTTTGTACAGGCAATAAATAGCTTTAATTTTGAAAATATTATCGTTGTTTTTTTCCTACGGCGTTGAGACAAAAAGATAAGTCTAGTAGCAATTAAACATGAGAATGACTTTGCTTATTCATCAATTAGATATACTTTATTTAGTCGATAGGTTCCCAATGGAGTGCCCTGTTGCTGATAGATCCGAGACATCTCTGTATCGGTGACCCATAGCCCTCTGTTTTATCGGATACTCATGACATGCTCACACACAATACCCCGCATTTGAGCGCGAATCTAGAAAACAAAAGAATGACCAATGTATTTTTTATAGAAGGGAGAGCAAACGAGCAATTGGAGCCTTTTTACAATTACCGACGCCCATGAACATCCTTATAATTACTAAGCCGATGCGTTGCCCTCCCCCGCCCCCGACGGGCCGTCGGCTACTCGGAACGCGGCACTGAAGAAATCACTTTAGGGCGGTATTATGTGAGCGAGAGGTATCCCCCCGGTCCCCGGTCGTTCCGACGCAATTCCTTTGCATAGGAGGATCTAGTGTCATGCACTATGCATGCCACTACCTCTTCCTAAATTGGTAAAATTAGTCACAAATACAGCTTAGTACAAGCGCTTGTTGCGTCTACATTTTTCATGACTAAGGTGACTGCAAGTAAGAATATAACGGAAGGTTTGTTAACATATTCTTATTCAATGTAGAGTGTAGCGTGACACGTTTGTGGAAATCCTGTTTTATACGTCGTCCTATAGTGAGTGGACGTCGGATTTGAGGAAGTAATTAATCTTGATAAGAATCATCGGACCAAGTATTTGTACAGACGCAAACCGGTTGGCGGAGCGTGCGGCCCAGGGCACAACTTCACTCTGTGTCATATAGGCCCAAGTGTGTTATTGTTTTTGGCATAAATAATAAATCTCGCCTTGTTTATAATGCATTACTTATTCATATTCTAGCGGTTTTTTTGTATAGAATTGGTAAACGACCAATCGGGCGATTGACGATTACCGATGCAAAAAGACATTCGCATAATTGTCTGACAGATGAGTTGCCGACCTTGCCTCCTCCCCTACGATGGGACACCGGCTAATCACGAACCGCGCGAATCATGACAGCTTTGCTGTGTCTTTACGTCTTACTAATCTACATTCTTAATTAAGTTTGTCTTCATACAGGTGCCTACCGGCATAGACCTAGTCAGGTAATATTAATTTGAGTAGAAAACGGAACCTCACGATAACAGGTGTTGGAGAATCATCGACCTGGTGGTAAGACCTTTATGAAGTAGGTATACAGTGGGGTTGGATGTGGGGAGCGAGGGATGGGATAAACGCTATTTTTCTATAATTGGCAAAAAAAATTAAGAGGCAGTGGCATGTTGATTAGCAGATGAATTGGGCCGGCACGATCGCGGAGGTACCCCTTGCTCGGATCATACCGCCGAAAAGTGACAGCTATGCTGTCGTGTTTCGTGCGATCTGAGAAGCCGGTGGCCCATTAGAAGGTAGAAAAGGACGGCAACGCTTCTGCAAGGCAATTTATGTGGCTGTACATGGGAGTCGGATATTGTTAAAAGGCACCGATTGCTAATTTGCCTTCCTATGCTATATAATAAAGCACATTAACTAAAAGCTAAACTTCAAATACTATACACATAATTGATGATAAAAAAACAATACGCAAGAAAATTGTACCTTTTAATAATCGATAACAATAAACAAATGAGTACGCCTCATCCAAACGAAGCTATGATCTGAAAACACGACAGTTGCATACAAAGTTGCGCCCCACGGAACCTAGTCACAACCCTCGGGCGGGATTACAAGACACTCCCACACGGACTAGGAGATATTTAAATATGCAATCACTCACCACGCGAGCTCTACATGTCATTATGAATTATTCCTAGTCCGACTGCAGGTGCAGTTTATCGCACACGTTTTATTACATGTCATTAGCAACACCTTAATGTTTAACCACTATATGGCGTTATAATTATTATATATCCACATTATGAGTTAAATCAAAACTTCTGGACATCGATTTACAAAAGTACAGGACACACGATTTCATGCTGAACTCAGATTTGTCATTATGAGGCATTCGGTACTTACATAAATACACATTTTTTGTAATTTCAACCTTACGCAGGTGATTTTCAGTCTTTTTACAAAGAAAATTCTATATTGAATAATTTAAATGTATTTTTTGCAAAGTCAACCGTACATAATTTTACATATGCACATATTTTATACGGGCGGTTTTGTGACCCTCACTTTGCAAAACTTGTTATTTTTGTAAATAAACGCTCCTACTCATGCTTCATAAAAAAAAACAAAAATCAATTAACTTTATCAGTGCAGTATGTTGTGTATTACAAAAGGTCTTCAACGATTTTTTTCGTGTTTCTTCTCACAAGTTTTAGATTAGGGTAAGATAGTTCGTGATATTTCTGATTGATTTCGTCTAATAACGAACTGCTACTTTGCGTTAAGGGGATATCCAAAAATTACGTAAACCGACACGTACTTTTTTGTCTCCATCATAATTTTGAAAATAATTGACATAAAATAACAGTCTACAGACCGCGAGTATAAGCCTATTTGCTGTCGACATTAATCTTTTGTGGGATGGCCCCTAATGCTACTCGGGGCAGTTGCTCAGGGCCGGAGCCGTGCCTCCCACAGTGAGTCCGGAGACTCAAACGGCACTAAAGCGCTGATGATGTGTCCTTTGATATTGTTTATAGTTTTTACGATAAAAGCAGATCGAAATTTTAAAAACATGTCGCCTTGTGCATTTCATCTGTATGGCATAAGACTGCGCTTCCTACCTGATAGGTACACTTAGGTATATGTTAAGTGAAGCTGACCAAATTATTAAACAAATTTTCGAAAATGAAGAGCAAATCAGACATTGACGATGATGTTATTCGTCAGAGAAATTCTATGGCCAACCGAGGGCCGCATTGATCAATCAAAAGACATTAAATAACTAATAACAAAGTCCTCCGTCCTCTTTGTATACCTTCCTTTAAAAAAAAGAAAACATATACACTCATTATAAAAAGAAAAAAATAAAGCTCGTATCACATTTGAGATGGGTTAAAATAAATAAATTACAAGCCGTTTGCGTCAAAGTTTACGTCAATGTTACTCATTTAACAATAAAAGTACTTTTACGGATTTTATCTCAGTTTGTTCAGTTATTTTGCAATCCCGACGTTTCAGAAGCTTTGCAGCAAGTTGCATATGGGTTATTATTAATAATAATAGTAATCTTTATTTAAGCAAGCTTCACTCATTTTTTTTTAGTTGAATACATTTGGTACAACCCATGGTTCATTATGGAAACATTTACCTACATCTGAGTCATAATAAAGTGAGGTCGTTTTTCGTGGGAACAAGGTCGTGTTGTGATTCGAAAGCTCAATAAAAAGTAATATGCAAGTTAACTGCATGCAACAACGATCGACATCGCTCTTTTATTGCATACTTGCTGTCCCCCACAATGAACTTCGGGTACTGTGTTTGTGCCGGCCCAATTACACTGTAATGCAGCACGTTACTACCTCTTTCTAAATAAGAGCACGGCCTTTTAATTATAAGAATTTGGAATAATATTTTAATTTATTTAATCTTGACATTGTTGGTAATCGTGATTCGTTTGTTTTATTTTATATCTTTTTTTTTATAATTTCATTTGGAAATCACACAGAAACTTTACAGCACTGAAAAATACAAAAATGATAACGGAAATATTTTGGATTAGGATTTGCGTATAAGGTAAGTCATACTAAATTATTATAAGCGTTATTGGTTGTTTTTATATTATCATTAGAGGTGTCAGTAGGAAACACAAACTACACATGGAATGTGCATCACCTCTCTGCTCGTAATACCTGGGGCTGTCCAAATTGGGCGTGTCTGGGTGGTCAGAGGGCACCCACCCACAGGAGAATTTCACAGCAGCGACATACGATTTACGAAATAGGACATCGGTAAACAAATAACTTATCTTATTTGTAGAGATATTGTTTAATGACTATCAATATTTATTTATCTCTTATCAGAAGGATATTTTTATCCATCGTGTCGGTAACATTTTTAGATTTATGAGAAAACGTAATAGTTTTCTTACGAGAATAAAATTTTTGCGTATGTAATTTTTTTTTTCGGACCTAAAGTTATGTCGTGCAGGCCAAGAAAGAGAAGCCCATCACGGCTGCATCGGATTATTATGAGTGCTCGTCGGGTGTGGAGGGCAGCTCGCGCACGTTAGCTAAAATGACTAGCGCAGGTAAGTAGATAGGTATAGTATTTAACAGCAGTCTTTGGGTTAAACAAATGAGGTTTAGCAGTAGATAAAGCCTGATGATGATGATTTATTTTTGTGCTTCCGATTTGAGCCAAACTATTACCTATTGAACTGATCAAGTTTAATGATCTTGTCTATGGATTTGACTTATACTATAAGGGCAGAGATGCGTAGTCAGAATCTTTAGATGAATACCGACACGCTCAATTCCGCGCAAATTTTTGGATGAGGTTGCCTCCTTCATTCCTCCCGTCCGATGGGCCACCAGAAACTCACGAACTGAAAGAAAAGCCACAGCTCGTGTGTCACTTTAGAGAAATACCATGAGAGTGGCAGAGAGGCACTTCCGTGGTCGTGGCAGTCCAATTCTGCATCTGTGCGTCTTTAGGTCAATGTTAGTAAGATTAAAGCACTGCTGGTGTACCTAACTAACAGTTTCAATTTCAAATTTTGGACGTGATATGGGTTGGACGCTTATGAGGAGAGCTTAGGTGTTCTTGGGGGAGCGGAGGTTGAGAGGGTTTACGCTTCTTACCTGATACTTCCCGTCTGCATCGGCTACCGGTATGACAGAATAATATTTATATTTAAACATATGCACCACTATTTTTGTGGTTATGACAGAAATTTACCAACTGAGTAGGCCTGTCAGAAGTCTGCCATTTGTATAGTTATGTCAAAACTCTACCCATCTTATGGTGATGCCAGATATCTACCATTTTTGTGGTTATGTCCGAACTCTACCCTTTTTGGGGTTAAGTCAGAACTCCACAATTTCGTTAGTCATACCAGAACTCTACCCTTTTTATGGTCATGTGAGAACTGTACCTTTGCGTAGTCATATCAGGACTCTATAATTTTCGTGGTTAAGCCTTCACTCTACCATTTGTGTAGTCATATCTGAAATCTACCCTTTTTGTGGTTAATCAGAACCGTACCATTTGTCTCATTACTTCCATAATTCTATTATGAAAATTTTCAGATATTTTTCTTTAATCTTCAAGGATAGATGTAATCACTTAGATGATAAAATGTCCTATATTATCCCTCCACCGATCTGCAGAAGATATGCCTGGTGGCGTATTTGCCTATTTCCTCCCCATTTACATTTGTGAGGCACCTAAACGATAAGTTTTCGATGTGTAGGCGTAAATTTTGTAAGAGGGCCGCCACGACCGTGCTACCTTTCCCTCATATGATGGGTACCGTCGCAAAGTGACAGCCATGCTGTCACGTTTTTTATCGTTTGTGAGTTTCAAGTGGCCCATTGGAGGTAGGAGGAATTTGATCACATCTCCACAGTTATGCAAAATTTAGGGCGTCAGTATCCATCAAAAGAAAAAATGTTTACCAGTCTATCACCACTGAGCGAGTGTTGACGTGAGCTTGAAACGTTAAATTTCGACAATAATACTGATGATCATTGGTATTTGCTAAGCACCGACTAATTAAGTAAACGCAAACACTACAACGTCACACCGCTGCCGCATGCCGGCGGTTGAGGTACACCCATAATAGAGAAACATAAAATAAAAACATAATATAATTCAATTCTTTTGCTAGCTTAATTTGAACTTTAAATCACCTATCACCAGAAATGTTTATCAAATACAATCCTGTGCTGCACTCTTTACTTGGAAATTCATTGAGTGCACGTTCGCTACATGAGCGTTTTGAGTTCTATCATGAACATGTTTAAGGTCGAAAGTACTTTGAGCAACATGAAGATAATTAAACCAGAGACATACGCTCTCTCGGGGCGGCTGCTCATTCGTGCATAATGGGCTTGGGGCGAACAAGGCTGACGCTTGACAAAACGTGGTCCGACTTTCACTCTCACTACGAGTCACACAGACTTGATAGCCGATTATAAATAATGTCACGTCGTTTCAATGTTATATGTAGGCTCCTGTTTGGATCCAGGATGAGTTCAATATTGGTGCAATTGACGTGATTAATAATTTATAAAAAAAAATTATAATTTTGCAGAATTATTTTCATGGGACTTAGATAGCAAAATTTCTAAAAATCGATTTTAGAAATTATTTTTATAAGAAGTTTAAGCAGCCAACCACCTTATTAAAAAAATCAAAAAACAGACGTATTAGACAAAGCTTAAAATGGCTAATTCCTAACACGTTATGGAAACCGATATAAAAGCGATAACAATTCTCAGACTCAGCAATGTCGTAATCTAAAATGGCACAAGGAGTCATGTTAACAAAGAGACGCTGCAATATTATGTTCCTTATCAATTGACTGCCAGCACCCTGATAGAAGACACGCAGAGCGCGGCAAACGTCTCGACATGTGTGCATTTTTTGCCCGCCCAAGGAGGCCGCGGGCGCGAGGTTATACACCCATTATTACGTCCTTCCTACTTTCAATTATTATTATCGGGCGGCGGCGCCGCACCCGCGACGGGGAGGAGAAGAGAGGCGCAGCTGCTGCCTACCAATAATCAAGACCTCGTCTGTATTAGAGAGAGACAGAACATTCAGATGGCGAGTCATATTTTTTATTTTTACAGTAACACAAGCCGCTGGTTCGACATATGTTTCAGAACACACTAAACACGATAACTTTAGATATCACTGTGCTTAATTTCTAGACTGTAAGATAAAGGGAAAATTGTTAAAACTGATTAAAAACTTTTATAAATGAACGCGATAGGAGGCGGATCTCCGAACTTAAACGAGTCGCTTCGTCTATCCTCGCGCTGTCGCTAGTCGCCAGTTTGTTCGCCGCAGTTTGGCGGCCAGTCGTGAATATGGTGCAGTTAGTGCGCGAACAAAGAGGAATAATTGTTTTCAAGTGTAAAGTAGATGATGTCGTCTGACCCTACTAAAGTGCAAGTGGAATATTTAACCGAGGACAAGATTATCAAGGTAAATAGAGTGTCGTGAAGAGAAAACAGTGTAATATTGTGTAACAGATTGGACGCTAGCGGGCAGTGTCGTGTGTCCGTCGGTGCAGGGGGAGGGCGGGGCAAGCGCGGCCCCGGTCGTGTGGGGCCCGCCAGGCCACACGCAGGAGGTTGTGACCGCGTCGAAAGTTACTCCCTTGTCGAAAAATGCACTGTGTCCTAATTTCGAATTTGATTACTCCAAAGTCAAGAAGTGACTTGTGAAACGTTTCCTGCAATAACCGTAAGGTAGCGTTGATAATTGCAACCGGTTTAACCACTTAGCGTATATCCCACGCGGAGTTTATCGTTCAATATAAATAATGATAAATAATTATCGTGAATATAGCGGCTGATATATTTGGCGAATAAAAGTAACAAATCAAGTAGCTACCTACGCAACATAACCTAGTTGCAGACGCATAAAACAACAGTCACGCGATCCAAGGTGGGTGGATCAAAGGGCGGCGGCGACCTTGAGTGCGACGACTCCCGGTTCACGGCACTTGTTAGGAAAAGGCGTGTCGGCTCACAAATAATGCAATTTTAGCAATATTGCTCTCGGAATAGATTCACTCAGTAAACATTGCCACCCCCAACTATATACCATAAACATTCATTCAAATTTCAATATCGATGATGGCAAACGAAGAATGAATACTTTGTAAACCCCTCTTACTACTAAACTACAGCAAATTTTATAAATGCGACCGTTTGTATGCATATTTGTTGCTCTACCAAAATTTTCATTTTTTCAATTCATTATGTGGTTTTTGTGTGGCACAATTATATATTACAATCTGGAGTAACATCAAAAAGAGACATCCTGAAAATATTACCTAAATAAACTTTCTACACTATTATTTCGTACCAAAAATATTATATAAAATATGTTTTAATTTCATGGATAAATTAAGGTGTAGTGTTTTGTATACCTTGGTATTATGCTCTGGATATGGTATAATGCTCTATACTTACTAAAGTGTAGATACAAAATATATAATGTAGTTCTCGTACTAAATTCACAGAGCATAATTTATTAACTGTCTTTAAATAATAGTAATCAGTGTTCTTCTTTTTAAGTCAAAAAGAAAAATAATATTCAAAAAAGATTAAAATTCGAAAGTACAGATAAGTATAAAATCGAATTATAACCCAAGGTACATCCCTATGTACAGGTGCGTACTCCCCTATGCTCAACACAACGCCTTGGTAACGCCGCGCACAGGAAAGGGCTGAGGCCTGCCAGTGACACCGCATCCCTCTTCCCGACCCCTGCACCCACGTATTGGCGCCTTTTCGCATTCGAATTTCAAACGATTCGAACATTTAGCGTGTGTACACGAATCGGTGTCATTGTGAAAGTTCTTTCCGGTTAAAGTAGTCATTAGTTACCTTACACACAAGTGTTTGTGTAAGAGATAGTCCCATGATGCATTGCAGCCGAATCGGCTAGGCACGACCGGGAAGATACCGTACATGATACATACCGCCTTAAAATAACTGTATGATGTGCAGTCGCGTTTTGTGCGGTTTGTGAGTTCCCGAGAACGGAGAATTGAAGCTAAGTCCTCACGTACCTAACAACACTGTTTAAAGTGTATACTTTTAAAAACATTATTATCGTCATACATTGGAACCAAATTTCTTTTGAAAATTATCACAGATGTCAAACCCTACCGCGTACCTAAGCCACTATGCAGCTTCTTCCAAGTAACATTTAAAACCATCTATTTGCTTAGTTACAAAAAAAAAGCACACAAGTTTTGGCCATTGTGCTACAACAAATAGAAATTGTTGGTAGGTAAAAACCACATCTTTTGTGTTCTGGTCCCTTCTTGGTATCCCGTTGCACTGAACATTGACTATTATCGTCTGCCAGTGAATCTGTACAAGAATTATGTTTAATGATATGTCGCATACATTCTCATCATAAAATAATTGTGTCGCATTGGTACGTGTAAACACCAATATTTCTCGTTACACGTAACAAAATGCTCTTTATTCTTTCTCTTAAACCAAAAATAGCATTGTTATCTTTCGCACCAAATTGGGATAAATTCTCATACTTGATTATACGTTCGTCCCTCCAAAATGTGTGATCTTTACTGCCATAGAAAACAGCAAATGTTAAACTTTGCCCTTCAAATAATGTATGTAAACCGTTAGATACGATGGGTATGGCGGGTGTACTTGTGTATATCTTGGTTTGAGCGATTTTGGCTCCTTAACAATAACTCTCAAGGGCTTGTTAAGCAAATTGACGGACTACTGATTTATCACTTTGCGTCCACAGTAATTTATTACTAACAAGTGAATTTATAATATGTATATACAGTTGTTTAAATACAGAAAGTCGAGTATGTACAGGATTAGGAAGCGCCATGATATTATTATAGGAAGAGCTAATGCCAAGCTACATAGGAGGAGGTAGTGCTATGCATGGTGCATGACAGTACATCCTTTCGTGCGGTTTGTGGGTAGCCGGTGGACCAAGGGTAAGGAGGGCAGTGCATCGGTATAGTAATTATGTGGATGCTCATGGACGTCGGCAGTCGTGAAAAGACTCCAATTGTTCGTTCCCCCCCCCTCCTTCTAAGAAAAAAGTGTTTAACGTACCCCAATAATAAACTGTAAATAGTATCCACAAAATATCAATCCATCTGAACTTAAACTACTTAACATACTTAAAACTTGACTGTGGTATTAGATTAAATCTTTATGTTCGAAGTTCGTCTTTTATATATTTTATGTAATTACTTTACTACAAACTATCTTATATTAAAACGGAAGTTATTAATAACGCCCTAAACGGAATGTTAATTCCAAAAAGCAACACACAAATGCATATAAATGTATATGGTGACGTATTTGAATGAAAATACACACGTCATCCAAACCCGAAATTAAATATAAAAGCAATTTTATGAAAAAAAAAAATGTTCTAAGTGATACATAATGAAAATTACATTTAATTTATGAGTTTAACTCTCAAGTACCTGATTAAATAATAATAGCTACTGGTACAATTACAAGAAAAGTAGTAAAGTGTTACGGTGAAGCTGCGCTGAATAGATCATGTGTTCTCATTGTAAAACAACCTCGATGCGCGCTGGCGTAGCTTGGCCCTAAATAAGCGCGCGGGGAAGTGCAGGGTGCTGCAAGTACTTACATTATTAGGAAAATTATAAATATATGTAATTAGCTCCCGTTACATTTCACTGCGGGTAATCAACGCCATAAAAACATGATGTGTCAAATTAGAGCTATATAAGTTTCACCTGTTTTCCAGGGTTCGAACGTGACATGAATATTTAAAGTTAAATTGATTTTCCATTAGGATGGTACGTAACTGACAACCACTAAATTGCGAATACTGAACCACAGTCAAAATAAGTTTCAGTTTACCCAACAACTACGTGAGCCATGTACCAGTTGCGAGACTGGATGAGGAGGGGAGGAGGGTGGCGTTAGCATGGAATAAAAAGTAGTAGTTTGAACATACCTAGGACTGACTTCTAATATATTTTTAGTATTTTTTCCTCTCAAAGATCCTACGGTATGTATTTTCTTCAGACCCAAAAATTTTTCAGATTTCTTGGGTAGTACAGTTTTGGCCACCAGTCTGACCATCATTGCAACTGTCGATACCTCCAAATTTGCATTTTACAATCTCAAATAAACACACAAAACTGATTATTCTTACTCTAGTAGGAACCTTTAGGTACCTACTAAGGTAAAGGATTCTATGTTAGCTACTTTAAATACTTTTACTAATTGTCCCTATTTTTCGATGTATTTGGATGATATTTTCTAACATTTTACCCCACGCTGGCCCCTAATGTTATACTTTATATCTATGGTATCAATTTCAGTTTACATTTTTAGTAGAATTTAAAAATGTACATAATGTTTTTTAAATTCCATTTGAAATTTGAACTATTATCTTGTTTTATTTTATTCTTTTTTCATAGATGTGAAGATATGTAAAAATATGTTGTATGTTTTTTTAAATTATTACGACTTAAATCTTAAGTCGTGCAGTATGAATAAAATATTAGTAAAATCATGTGTAAAAGTAACCGGTCGAGCGTTACACCAGCGTAACGCTACATTGCGTCTACGTCGCATACTCGTTCGTTCGAGTTACTTAGGGTCAATTCATACTAGCGCAGAGTCGAAGCGCATCGAAGCGTCAATCCGAAACTTAATATAGCAAATTCACCCTTATTTCCACAATGTAATGCACATATTTCTTTCAAGGGAAAGAAAAGACGCGCGAATTCACGCGCATTTGAGGGAATTCGCGCGCCTGCGCGCGAGCAACTCTGATTGGCGCGCGCATTCGCGCGAAGCCAAGCAGCTACTAGGCGAACTACGCGCCGTCTGGACAGTCGGCAATCGGATTCGGACGGAAACTGTCTTGTGTCGAAGTGAATCACAATGGAAAACGACGAGAAATTAATTTATTTGGTCCAAAAATTCAACTGGCAACTGGTGTCCATCACTAATGCCACGAAAAAGCACGCATTCTCGCGCTAATTCACGCGAATACGCGCGCATTCGTGCGACTTCGCTTTGATTGTGAGGAATTTGACGCTTCGATGCGCTTCGACTCTGCGCTAGTATGAATTGACCCTTAGCCAGTTGGCGTAAAGCAAATTGAAGGCGCGGATTTATCGAGGTCTGTTGGTATTTTTCTGAAGGAGTCCTATAGTTTATATATTAGGTCATACCTCCGTCTGCATGAGTCGTCGGAAAAGTGTAATCCTTAAGTAAACCGCGGTGAAATTCTCTTTGCTCGTGACACCGGGAACTATTAAAATCTTAACAATGGCCATTTTTCTTATATAATATCGAAAGTTTTAAAAATCATGAATAACAATAACAAAAAAAAAGTTTCCTTATTGTACACCAAAAAAATGCCTTATGATGATTAAAGCTATAAAAATCAAGGTAAATTTGGCGACCTTATCGCTTTAAAGCGACATCTTCCAGGCAACCATATGAAAGACTCATTGAATGGAGATAGGGACGTGCTTACAACTAACCATTTTTAAATATATACACATACACACACATTTTGTATTAACCAAAAAACATTCTGTACTGACCAAAAGTTGCTTGGCGCTCCGGTGCGGGCGTGGACAAGTTAAAAACCCTTTTTTATGTCATTTCCGCGCTAATGAAATGTGACAAGTTATAGCTATCTGAAAGTCAGGTAATGAAACATTCGTAGATTATTTGTAAGCTCACACGGTCTCTATGAATTGTACACCGGATGAAATTTTTGTCCATAATACTGTACTCTAAATGGATACTTAGAAATGCTGGAAATAGCAAATTTTATTCAAAAGAAATTCCTCTATTGTTTTTATATATACAAATTTGCTGCTGCTTAACACATACTGAAAGCAGTGGTTGATGACCATGTTACACGATCTTTGACTAGTAATTATCAGTAGGACCGTGTAGTACAATGACGTGATTGCGAAGAACATAGTCATGAAGTATTGTTATTTTTTATAGCATTTGTACTGTACAAAGGTGAAATGGGAGTAAATTAGTGAAAGAGACGTTCAGTAACATAATCAGATGCGTTTAAGAGGTTGCCCTCTGTGTATGTAAGGGTATTTGCTCTCCCTCATGCCATCCCTCCAACGGGCCACCAGCACTTACAGACATTACGAAACACGATAGCCATCACTTTTGTGATGGCATCATGTGAGCGAGAGGTACCCCGGTCGTGCCGTTCCAATTGGCACTACCTCATACTACACGTGTTGTTTCGCAGCAGGAGGGCGGCGGCGCGCAGTCCCCGCTAGCGTTGTTGGCGGCCACCTGCAGTCGCCTCGGCCCGGCGAACATGGGGCCCGATCAGCAGGAGAAGGAACACCAGCAGCATTTTAGTGAGCATGATTTTTCCTTATTGCATATCAGGCAAAAACCTTAGGAATAATGTGTTCATTTTGTAGTTATCTAACGGATTTTAACGCGATACTTAAAATACTTATTACAAGGTACTGGCTAAGTTTTTAGTAGATATCGACCGGGTTACCCCAGAGCTACTGTGACGCGGGATCGATGCAACGACTACCCTCATTGCGAATCAGAAGTAGGTAGGTGCATCCGCGCCCATTTCGTCCGATTGTTTTATATTATTGGAAATATCCCGGCACACAACACTCACTGTATCTGCCACACGATCCGACTGTAAACCCCGAGTTTTAATTTTATTTATCTCTGGGTTCCATGATGCAGATAATCTCGATTAAAAGTTATATCCTCTTTTATTTCTATAGCTTCTCGAACTATCCTGGGATAGTCGGTCGGTGGAAAGGATCTTCGGTTTATGGAACTGTATCCAATGATTGGTGGCTGCATTTAAAAGGTGATCAGCTGTGGCGGATTTACTCGTTTGTCTGTTTTTACATGCAGAAATATGTTCATTAATTTCCTCGGCTATTGTTCGCCTTGCATGAAGGCTGATGTACGAGCTTTCACAACAGCATTCAATTTGGTAAACACCGGGTATTGGCAAGTGAAACACATCCTTTGGTGTGCGCAGTTGGTTCGCTATTTTGGGTGGTGGAACAAAAACGGTTTTATGGAAATGTTTCCTAAAGTTTTTCCAATTTTGTCCGTGACTCCTTTCACGTATGGCAGAAAAGCTGGTTGACGATTTACCTTCGGAAGTTTATCCCTTTTTGGCGTCTCCACCATTTCTCCCTCACCCATATTCCTCCATAGGACACGCTGGACATGTCTCTTTTCTTCTTCGGGGTGTTCTGGATCGCAGAGATCCAAAGCTCTATTCATGAGCGACGTTACCACTGACTTCATATGCCTAGAGTGATTGTGAAAAGTAGCATGCAGGTTTCTGTGTATGTTGGTTTTCTATAAACAGAGTGGGATAAACTTCCATCAGATCGCGCTGCTAAAAAAACATCCAGTAAAGGCAGTGTTCTGTCTATTTCCACCTCCCCATTGAACTTGGTTTAAGGGTGGATTGAGTTTAGGCGTTGAACATAATGTCTACGTCAAGTTCCGTACATCTAACCACACGGAAAATGTCATCGACTTACCTTTTCCAAAACCTGATTGACGAGGAGTTAAAAGTTAACGCATTCACTTCATAGTGTTCCATCCAGATATTGGCTATAAGCAGTGCAATTGGGCTTCGAAATAAAATTCCTCCAAACAATACTTTAGCAAGACAATATAGTCTTCAGATAAACCACTTTCCTTTTGTGTTTTCCTTAACACCTCGACTCACTCATTTAATGGAACATGGGTGAACAGCTATTCAACATCAAAACTCACCATTATGTCCGTTGGTTCCAGTTTCACGTCTTCAAGTATTTTTACGAAATGTCGCGAGTCTTTCACAAAAGACGGTCCTTTTCCTACACATAATCTCTTCCATTGGCACCCTCTTTGGTGTTAATGTAAAGTTGTAAGGATCGACACCGTGTCATCATCCAGTGGTTTGTTTGACAGGATCAGTGTCCGACTGAGTGACCGGGTACGGGCGATCACGCTCAGATGTATTGGCAGTTTTTCTTCCGCTACCCAAAGTAGCGAACCTACGATGTGTTTCCCTTGCAAAAACACGGTGTTTATCAAATTGAATGCAGTTGTGGAAGCTCGTACGTCGGCCAAACAAAACGAACAATAGCCGAGAGAATTAAGGAGCACATTTTTCGCATGTAAAAACCGACAAACGAATAAATCCGCCATAGCTGATCTTTTAAATGCAGCCACCAATCATTGGATACGGTTCCATAAACCGAAGATCCTTTCCACCGACCAACAGTACTATCCCAGGAAGTTTCGGGAAGCTACAGAAATGAAAAAGCATATAACTTTCAACCGAGATTATCTGCATCGTGGAACCGTGCCGTGGAAACGTGTAATAAGTATTTTAAGTATCGCGTTCCATTCCAATGTGTTAATTTTTTTACGTATACAGGGAAGGAAAAGCCGAGATTTCCTCTTGGTAAGTCCTTTTGGTCGAGAGTCTTCCTGGTGACTGCGACGCCTATGGACATATACATAATTGAAATGTAGCGTTGCCCATCTCCCCACTTCCACCTCCAATGTGCCAACGGAAACACAAAGCGCACTAAACGCGACAGCATAGTTGTCTCAGAGGTGATTTAATGTGAGAGAGTGATACCTCCTCACAAATGGTATCATGTGCATGTCACAATTTAATGAAGATACACTCAACTGTTCTCCTTAACCGTATTCTCTATAGTCAGTGGATTAAAACATCTTATCGTAAAATCACCCGAACACAATTTTAGGAGCACTTCACCACGTCAAAGTAATCTAGCTGTAAGCCCGTAGAAATTGAGACTTCTACGTAATTAATGATAACAATTAATAATTTCATTGGTCGTAGCGAATATTTCTACAATTTATAGAGAAAATGTTTCTATACGATTTCATTAAAATTTGCGGGTTTTTAAAATTAATTTAAAATTTCATTAAAATGTGATTCTGTTCGGAAGGACCTATTAATGTTGGCGGTGCTAATGCCCTCGCCCCTACAGTTCATCGGATCTATCGATCTAATCGAGCCCAGATACGTGAAGTGCCCAATCAATAGGTAAAGCCAGTAATTGTCTAAGTACATAAAACACATTTCTTTCAAATTACAGGCCCACAACAACAGCAGCAGCAACAACAGCAACAGGTCCAACAGCAGCAACAGCAACAACAACAGCAGCAGCAGCAGCAGCAACAGCAACAGCAACAACAGCAGCAGCAGCAACAGCAGCAGCAACAAGCTCAGCAGCAACAGCAACAGGTTCAACAAGCTCAGCTCGTACAACAACAAGGGGAGGCCGCGACTCTGGCCGCTATCCAGCAGCAGTATATGCAGCAGCAACCGCAGCTGAGAGTCATCAGCACTGCGGTGGTGCAGCAGCTCAGAGCACAGGGGCTGTCGGTGAGTTGGGGTTCGGACCAGGGTAGCTACTAGCTATAATCATAATCCCATCACTAACCTAATCATCGCACCTCATTACCCGGTAAGTACTGCATGCAGCAACTGTTGTCTGAGCCGTGTAGCTTGTCTCGTCTAACTTGTAAGGGGTAATGTAATGATTAACGTACATTTTAAGATAATTTATAAGTGTGCAACTTAAACTTGTCTGTAAGTTAAAACGGTTTTATTTTACACTAAAGCTAATTAAATGTACCTACTGTCACTAGAAATTGTTTAAAGTTTGTAAAAGTGTTAGACCAATGTTAGTAATATTCGATTGGGTAGTAATGTTGATTACATCAATTTTTTAAACTATGAAGTTTAAAAAAATGATGTAACTTGTAACAAAGATAGCCACTTATCAGCTATCTCTCTACATAGTCAGGTGAAATAAGGCCCTTTTATAAAAAAAATAAACATTCACCTATCAGCAAGTATTTGTACAATTTTCATTGATACTAATTGTCTTGGGTTTGCTATGTCAACTAACACACTTCATAGGTGCTAGGTATATGAATTATTTGTGCAGCGTTGAGTTTCTAATGCTCTGTATGTTCGTGGCTAGGACTGGATCTACAAAATATTGAACGTATTATATGTGGAGCATACATACGTACATACATATTTCCTGAGAAAATACATATATCAATTACATCGCATAAATGACAACATAAATTGCAAAATTACGTCAATTTTATTTCCGACAGTAGAGTACTCTTTAATATTTTTATTGCACCATACTTTCATCATCCTCTGGAATCTATAGTCCAAATTTCAAAAGTTAAAACTTGTTAGTTGCATTTGCTTATGATAGTAACTAATTGCCAGTATCCTAGAGCGAAGCATCAGATTGTAAATGAACCATTGTGAATCTGGCATCTTTCGTTTCAATCGCGTAAAATCTAGATGAAATCTTTTTTCGTGGATTTAGCATATTTTTATAGTATATTATTTTATATTTCGGTTCGAAAGCATCCTATTACTATATCTGAGTCAATATTCACAATATATTAAAGTACTATATGTACTATGTTTCATATCTGTGCCAAATTTCACCAAAATCGGTTCAGTAGTTATAGCTTGAAAGATTAAAAAGAAACATAAACTTGCGCATTCATAACAATAGTAGGATTTAACAATATTCGTAGTAAATGTAGGTCGAACTAGTAAGTTTGGGCACCCTGATGTTAGGTACTAAATATTCTGTAAGTGCGGATGGTAATTATAATTTGGCTCATGTTAATCTATTTACTTCCAGGGCAATGAGCTGTCAGCGGCTATTGTGAACGCGGCGAGCACGGTGCCTAATGGGATACAAGTGCAGCAGCCCCAGGTGATATCATCCATTATTCTCATATATGTTGAAAACTTGGCTGTAAATTGTGTACTCTACAGAATATTTTCTATTTATTTTACTAGCTTTACCGACAATTGATACACTTTACAATGAAACAATTTTTACGGATGTTATCGAGGTTTATTTAATTATTTAACTAACACGACGTTTTAGAAGATTCACAGCACAGTCACAGGTCATGGATTCGCGTAAGCTTAAGATATCAATTTTACCCTGCTTAGATTTAAATATAACTATAAGTTAACTCCTTACACGCACTAACTGGACACTGCAAGTACAGTGAGATAAAGTTGAAACAATATCTTAGAGAGCTTACTTTAGGCAAAAAAATAAGATATAGAAAGTCAAATTGCATACATAATTATATTTGTGAAAATAATGTTTTTGTGTGCGTTCCAAAATTGGAATTATAATTGTCTTAAAACGAACTACAACACCAAGCTGAGCCCGTTATAAACATTTTAGCTCTCAATGAGACATGCTGTAAGTACATGATATCCAAAAGGTCTTTGTACAGTCGACTCAGTCCGGATATGGACGAATTTTGAAGTATGATCTGGTATGAAAAAAATGGGAACAAATATTGTGAAACCGACCATAACATGCGCACAACAGCTACGTTTACGCCGCTCCGTACTTAAGGAGTAAGCTCCAGACGCGTGAAGGAGCCGAGATACGCAGCTTTTTATTGGAGAGGGTTTTTGACAATTTGGATCTGTTAACTGAATATTGTGAACCTACATGTATAATGAAGTGACAGCATCATGATCGCGAGTGTTGCCGCAGGTGATCAGCATGCAGCAGCTGCAGTCGCTGATCGGCGGCGGCGTGGTGAGCGAGGGCTACCAGAACGCGCCGCCGCAGCTGCTGCAGATACACCCACAACTGCTGCAGGTAAACCATGCTTTTATATAAATTACACATTATGGGGGATGGATTGAAGCAGGGCATCGCGTTTGCATATGCGAATGTTAATGAGCTTCATTAGTCACCAGATGAGTGTGATTTCTCGTTTGTGCTCCTATTTCTGAACAGGGAAATATAGCGGTACATATGCACATACCTATTACGTGTAGTAGAGCATAGGAGGCTTCAGAAAAATATTTTCTTAAAAAAGACACAAGTCAAATATAGCATCAGCCAGCCATCAGCCTTATAGTATTTATAAGGCTAACAAAGACGAGCGAGGCGCTGCCTTCATTACATACCCTGAAGTCAAGGATTTTTTTGTTGTAAATAGTGTGTCGCACTTGCGTTATTTAGCTTAAAGTGTTGTGCAATGCAAAGTTAGCGTAGTTGAAGATGTGCGTAACACTTACTTCGCTCGGCACAGCCGGCCTTCTAATATGTACACCTGTTACGTTCATATAATTCATATACCTAACAATTTGCCGAATCTGCCCTCTTATATTTTTTTGTGTTATTATTTTCAAACTAGGTGAAAAAAATCTGACTCTAGTTGATATTGTGTGTGTGTGTGTGTGTTGCAGCAACAAGCGGGAGGCGTGTACGGCGGCTGCCTGGTGGGCGGCGTGGGGGGCGTAGGCGGCGTGGCGCCCATGCAAGCGGTGACTGTAGACGGGCAGGACGCGCTCTTCATACCCGCGCAGCACGCGCAGGTACTAAATATAATAATAATTGAATAAATATATCGCAACGTTGTGCAACATTCGTAACTAAAATTACCTAGTAACTATCTTGTAGCTTGTGACTTACAAGTGAAGCTGATTATCCTGTAAGCAGTCTAGTGAAATAAGGAGAGCTCAGAGGGCCGGCTAGTCGAGCTAACGGAAGCTAAACTAGTACATGCTGCTGAAGTTTTATACAGATGATATTCCCTTAAATCATATCAAATAATAGTTCCTCGCGGTTTCCCACACATACTCCACCCTCGCACCCTTAAGGGTGAACTTTCGTCAAATTCTTTCCTAGTGGGGTATTGCACCTATCGGATTCCTCCTATCTATTTTTCATACCCTAAATTGATAATGGTTGTTCACTCAACCCTAAGTCAGCTAGTACTCATATAAAATTTGGTAAAAATCGGTAAAGCTGTTTCGGGGGAGTGAGGTAACTAACAATAAGACACGAGAATTTCTTATATAAGATGCATAAATAATTTGTAAATTAGTGCTTAAGGAAGTACTTACAACTCGCTTACATAACAGTTCGAAGTGACGGTTATGCTACTGAGTTTTCTATCAAAATGACACTGCTGGAAATTGAGACAGAGTTATGTGGATGATGAGTGGTGAAAGAGCAATTGAATCCAACGCCTATTAACATCCGCATGCTTACGCAGATGCTTAGCCCCTCCGACACATTGTGGAGGATCCACAATGGGTCGGATACGAACACGACAGCTTAACCAATAGCCATGACTTTATGGCGAACTCGTGTGAGAGATACTTCGCCGGTCGTGTCATTTAGATTCAACTGCAACATTCCATCGAACTGCAGTGCAGCATGGCACTACCTCCCACAGAAATGTTTCACTACCCTTATGCGTTAGTAGGTCTGCATGGTACACTTTTCAGAATTTCTCCGGGCTCGGTCAGGTGAGCCTCGTGAACGGGCAGCTGGTCCGGACGCCCGTGCTGCCGGCCGGCTTCTTGCAGAACGTCATGCATCTGCCCACCGGTGAGTTGCATACGCCATGCCTCTACTCGCGACAATACACCTGACCATAGCTGCACTTACCACTTACATTCGCTTCTGCTACAACCAAGTAATACTTCCATTCATACTCATGAAACATGCTTTTACTATTGTACGAACTTTCTAACACCAAGGTTTATGCATTTTGAAATGTATCTAGTACACTTTGAGAAATAAATATAGATGATTAAATTTAAGGAGCGATTTAAAGGGCGCAGTATGAAAAATTTGACGAGTGAAAATAATATAATCGTATGAAACAGTAGCCTCGCCGAGCGTAACTCTTTATTGTGCTTGCGTCGGTTAAACGTTTCTGCGCACGTTTCGCTTCAGAACCTTGTTCGGTCAAGTACACTCGAGTTGAAGCTGACACTCACGGTTTTTTAATAGTATATTATTTTTTGTTTCAATGTCGAAATACGTGGTTTCAAATTTAAACATATTTAATAACAATTGTTAGTTGGATAGTTGATGACACAATAAACAACTTTAAACACACTCTGTGGCGCTTTAGTTTCCTGCACTAAAAATGTGCTAAAACTTTAGACATATTTAGAGAAGACGTAAAATATTTTCTTTACGTCATGAGTACGTAATTTACGCCAAGAGAGGCGTTGCTTTCAGTATTTTTAAGATAGATTACGAGTCATTCAATACTCATCGTTACGGTGTTCCACGCATTACTTTTCATATTGTTCATTTAATTTGCCACAATTTGTCAACCATTGTAAATAATAAATGTATAGTAAAAAGCTTGTTGTTGTTTGCTTAAAAGTAATACTTCGTTCAATGTTAGTACACAGTATCGTCCTTTCACTCTAGTACTGCGGATAAGAGACCACAGACACTAGACACAAGTGGCTGCATATTATATCTCTTTGGCCGTAGAAATTATCACCTTGCCACTTCTTAGTACAATAGTAAGCTTTACGAACTTCATACTGCACGTTCACTACGCTTCTAACTGGTACTGTTCTCATACTAATATGTGTTTTCCGCTCCCCGCTTCTCATCACCTAACAGAACAACAGGCGACCGTCTCCATCCCTGGTACTAACCTAACGATCCCGCTGAGCGCTTTGACTGGCAACCAGATGATAACGATACCGGGCGCCAATATAACGCTACCGAACGGGATACAAATACCGACGTCCAGCCAGGCGATATCGATACCCACCAGCGTGCAAGTGCCGGTGGCGAGCGTGGCGAACGCCGTCCAGCTCACCACCGGGGGGGATAACAAGAACGGGAACAAGGAGTCCAAGCCGCCCAGTCCGCAAGCACAAGGTTGGTGATGGTTTTGCGACTTACAGGCCTGGACAAGGGCTATTTGCATCTGAGCAAATATATTAAAAAAAATATTTTTGCGAAAGATTAAGGCGATGTCCATGTTTATAAGTCACTAGAAGTATTGAGAGCATTCACATATTCCTAAATATTTCTTGGTTTTTCAAACTAGATCTAAATACGAGGCGAAATATCTTTTTTTAAAGATATTTATTTCAAGAACGTTAACGCCAGAAAATGTTTATTAAGCAGCACAACAAAAAAATTTGTGAACATAAAGTGCTGAAAAATGTGGACTATATGAATTCTCTTGAAAACATTTTTAATGTTTCACACAGCTCTTGGCTTTCATTTCATTCACTTACTTCGCTTCTACTTATGTTTTCAAGCACTCTCATTCATTGGTACCAATTGAATCATGTCATATTTTTTTAATTAATTTGCAAAACTGAACATTTTTTGTAGTTATTTTAGTAAGTTGTACGTATAACTGATGGCTTTGTAGACGAGATGTTATGTCCTCATATGCCATTTTATTGTTTTGTTCGCTCTTTACAGTCCCTTTCGTTTTAAAGTCATAGACAGATAAAAACAAAAATGTTCAAGCGCAAGGAACGACCAATTACTATGGCGTTCCAATGCAGGTACTATCATTGTACGCTGCTGTAAAACCAGCAGAATGTAAATAATAAACCGTCTTAATTCTTACTCTCCCAGTAAAATAATTCATTGTTTATTTAGATATAGTTACATCAGACAGGCCCAGGTATGCTAACTAATCTACAGAATGTTGTGTGCAGAGCCTAAGATCATTTGGCCTGGCGTAACATTTATCTACGACCCCCTTGATGAATACGGGTCTTGGAGTATTAAATCAACTTAACACTGGAAGATAGGGGCACAATAGAATATAATATCTAGATTCTCACGGTAGATAACTTTAGAATAAAACTTTAGAAATTTTAGAATAAACAAGGCACCTGCTACATAAACATTTTTTTATTGCATTATTTATGTTTATTTATATTTTTGCATTGCAGTCTAATAGGGCCGACACGATCGGAGAAGCGGCTCTCGCTCACATGATAACCGCAAAGTGACAGCTATGCTGTCGCCTGTCGTGCAGCTTGTGAGTAGCCGGTGTCCTATTAGGGGAGTGAAAGGAGGCTGCGCGATACGCGGATGTAATGGGCGTCGTTATCCAATGGTTTTGTTTGTGCTTCTATATAATAAAAAAAAATGATCGGTGCGGATTATGTGAAATATAACGCCATAACACAAAACGCCTTTTTTTTATTTTGTGTCGGTATATGATAAAACAGTGGCGTAACAATAGTGTGATTACCAGCTAAATGCCATTTGCCCAGCCCAAGGGGGCCCGGTTAGAGAACAGTAAGCACAGGAGCGACATCACTGGTTAGGCTTCATTACTGGGAGAGAGTGGCCCCATCAAACTCAAACGATATAGTAACGCCACTATGATGAAGTAATACAGTTTTATGGAGTAACCATTCAAGGGCTTCAAATGCTAATTTATAGCGATAGTACTAGCGAACGTTTATAACGACATGGACATTAGCTTATAGCGAACGTTAGATGACCCACAAGAGATGGGCGAAACAATAAATCACCTAGGTACTGTGGATGCGCTTACGCATATCTGGTTACGATTAATTGTTCCATACAATAGAATAAATTTACTTAAAAATACATCACTGATCTGTATATGGACAGCTGATATTGTAGTTCTCCATTGAAGCCACTTGAACAATCATCAGCGCTTCTATTGTCGATTGAATTAAAATATGGTTCAGCGGCACAAGCGACCAGTGTCAACTGCTAATATTTCTATGGTTCTTAATCATCCATCCCGTGTATAGATCAGTGACTGATATCCAACTGTTACAGATTAACGGTTTCGATTATAAAATTGTAATTATTACTATCCACTAGCTGGCGGCGGTGTGGCAGTTCGTGGGGGCGTAAGCAGCGTGAGCGGCGTAGGCGGCATGAGCGGCATGGGCATGGTGCCAGTGCAGGTGCCTGTGAGCATGGCCAACGGCCATACCGTGTACCAGACCGTGCACGTGCCCGTACATACGCCGCACCTGCAGGTCATCCCGCAGTTGCAGCAGGTATGCACGCACCTACTAGACACACGATGGCATGTCTAGCCAAGGTCAAGTAAAAATGAATCTGCGACGCAGCATCGCGTTTGATATTATGCAAATTCTTTCGAGACGTTATAGTTTTTCCCCTTATACCTCTGCTTAAATATCTGTCTTGGTGTATTAATTTTTAACACTTATTAATAAGGCAATTTAATTTGTTATAATGTAATAAGTAGAATAAAATCCCGTATGTAATATGTCTCACTGACTTCTCTACTTCTAGATAACCTAGAAATTTGAGTCTTAATAGAAACGTAGAAAAGGTTGTATGTCTGAAAATTATTGTTATTTGAATTTTCATCCAATAAAAATAATAAATTTAGTGTAGCAGTAGGGGAAATATAGTTTAACAAATAACTTCTCTACAAATAGTAGTGTACTACTCGACAAAAACATCTACAGACACCAAAAGCAGGAACATCAAATACGAGCCAAGTTCAATATTAAGAATTTTATCCTATACGTCTTTGTCATAGACATACGATCTACGCATGTGTGTATATATGTGTGTGGGGGCGGTGTTTGTGTGACGGACTTATGATTCAGGGCACCCGCTGGCTGGTCTGGTCGGAACACAAGCTGATCTGTACTGTACTATTATAGATGCAGGCTCAACCGCAAGTCGCCAACGTGCTGACACCCTCCGGACAGATTCAGCAGATACAAATTGCTTCTTTGGGCAACGTACAAGTGAGTTACAATTCTGTCTTAATTATTGCCGAGGGAGGGGAGGGAGAGAGGAATAGGGGAACGCTACTCTATGACAAATGTGCAGATGTCCTTGGGCGTCGGTAGTTGTCCAAAAGGCTCCGATAATTTGTTTGTTGTTGCCTAGGAGGCTATATATATTATAAAAATATAAAAAACTACGCCGTTCCGCCGGCCCAGGTGGGAGGCGAGTAGCAGGGGATCGGCCGTCGTACCCAAGCCAAAACAGACGCATGTTCAACAGTGGAAGGATAAAGCCTGACGATGATCGTGAACTGTATTTAGCGGTAGCTTGGACATGGTTGTTCAGAATTTAACGCTATTTAAAACCGAAGAGTGTTAGTTGCATAAACTTCAGCTTCCTAGCACGTACTACCCCGTAGAATCTTAATTATCCGGGTGCAATGGAATGAGTTTTCTATACAAATAATATAAGCTGAAGGGTTTGTTTGTTTGTTTGGACGCGCTAGTCTCAGGACCAAATTGAAAAAATATTTTTTGTATCGAATAGTCCATTTATCGAGTATCACAATATCATGACACCACTATTCATAGGACCGGAATTACACGAGTAAAACCGCAGGGCGATGCTAGTTAAATGTAAATTGCGTTCCCCAGACCGGCACGACGCAGGCAGCCGTCAGCGCAGCGCAGACACCCGCCACTATTACTCTGCAGGTAACGCATCGCACATTAGTGTACTGAGAGTGATTATCAACTATTACTGATAGGTTAAGTGAGGCCCGGTTTTACAGGTTATAGCTAATATCGCGACACATTAAGTTCCTAATAGGATATATTAAATTGAAGCTTTAAGATCGCGTTCGTGCACAGTGCAAAACAGTCGTGTCGAAACAATTGCACAATTTTATTATTTGTAATTCAGTCATATAAGTTGTAATTTCTTTGTCAGTGTTAAATGTTCAACTACCCTAGAGTTGTGCGATTGTCGAAGATGAACATGGATAGAAATCTGTGTTCACCTATTGGAATTCGCTCTGGAATTGAGAGATCTGGTTCCATACCGAATAAACCGAATTGAAAAAATCCTCATCACGATCTGAAATATCAACCATTACGTTTCGCAACAGCGAAAGCATGGCGATGGCGAGGAAATATGTGCAACCAAATTATCAAACATCCAAAAACAAATAAGTGAGATGATGAAACTGTTAAAATCGTGTATAGAGTCACAAAATGAAAACATTACTATGATTAAAAATGACATTGCAAGTATAGAAGAAAAAATGGCAGACATAAAAACGTCAACGGTGGGTGCTAAACAAAAAATAACTTACTTAACATCTGAACAAACATTAATAAAGGATGAAATAAAATCCCTTTCAAATAAGGCACAAATTGCTGATGTCAATATTCTATCCTTTGAAAATGACTTTCAAAAATCGCATCTGAGCTCAACTGAACCATTGCAATATGATAAATTATTGATGGAGATCAACGATCGAAGATCAAGGAAAAGAAGTATAAGAATTTCTGGAATCGATGAACCAAATGTTAATATTGTCAATGATAGAATTACTGCCGCTATTACGGAACTTGTCAAAATTGTAGGCTCAGAAATATAAACTTGGCAAAAAAACGTCAAGTAAAGTTTGTGTTGAAACGGAAGAAACAACTAAAATGATACTTAAAAAAATCAGAATTCAAAGTTTTCTCAGCTCAAACAATCTTATCAGCAAGATATATTCAAGAATGTAAAAGATGAGCCCACCGTCGAGCTAACAATGGTGAACCTAACTTCTAGATCAAATATATTAAAGGGGTACCTCAAATATAACTGTCCAAAAACTCGATGTTCCAAATAACTCATGAATGACACAATAATAAATAAATAAACTCGGGCTATTTTTTTTTATATACTCTATGCTACTGTTGGCTAAGTACGGGACTGATGGTAAATATTTTTGCCGTGGAGTGAAGTGCGGTCCATGTCAGTCGCTGTAATTGGACGCCATGGGACTAGCCATAAGTTACGTAATACATACGCATACGTAATGATACATCATTGGTTATTATTTTTATTTTGGAATGTTTAGTTTTATTTTGAATGGTTAGTATTATTTTGAAATGTTTAGTTGCGCAACTGAGTCTAGGACACTTTTTGTTATGTGCACTGTTGTGCATCTTCCGGCACGAACACTAAGCAGAAGTAATTCATATTACATTTTGGCTGTAATCCCAACATTTATTTTATTACTATTTTTCTTCTCCCTATTTTTTATTTTCTTTTTAATTTTAACTCAAGTTTTATAGGCAAAATATTTTGTTTATGAATTATGTGCCTTTTTTTTACTTTAGTTAATTATTCTTGATGTATGTTGATGATAAGAGTATATGTAAATTTAGTTATCTTAATAAACGTCTGCTTAATCTTATTCTTAAAAAACTGAATGATAGAACAAAATATGATAAACAATGATGATCCGCGAGTTGCCGGTAAATATATGAATTTTTTCTATGTAAATGCTCGAAGTACTGTATAATTCCGTAAGATCGATGAACTTTCTTGTATCATTGACACTTTGAAATCAATACATATAATAATATGAGTGGAAACATGGATAAAGTCTGCTGAAGAGGCCTAACAGTTCCAGTCCCCGGGATATACACATTATTGCCAGTATAGAAAGAACACCATTGGAGGTGGAGTATCAATCTCCGTAACAAATCACCTCAAACATAGCTATGGTGGAATATTATTCCAGGAGAACAACCAGGGCCTCTGGATCCACTTGAGCAAATACACTTTAGACATTGGTGAAATATACAGACCTGACAAAAAGTTTCCTCGATTCCTTTTCACGTCAACTTAATAAGAAAAAGAGAGCTGTTTATATTTGGTGATTTTAATCTTAATCTACTACACGAGTACTACGAGTACAATCCAACAACTAATGAATATAAGAACACGCTTCACGAAAATGGCTTCCTAATCATCAATCAAATAACATTTAAATGTTGTACAAGAGAAACATTAAATAAAAAAATCACTTTTAGATCATGTAATAACAAATTTCGTATATATAGCTATAGTAGAATCATCAATGTCAGATCACAAGCAGATAGCGTTTGAACTAAAAAAAATACAAATCGCCTATAAAACACAAATTAACATACGAGTCTATCAATTACAAAAACCTCGTAACTATTGCAAACATTTACAAGGCAAAGTGATAATGATTATAAAGTTTTTGAAGAAAAATTAAAGAAAACACTAAGCTCAATGCTTAGTAAAATAAAGGAAGTTAAAATATTAAACCCCCTAAACAAGAGCAGATTAATGCGGATGTAACTAAGAAAATAGACCTAAAGAATAAATTATACACAAATTATATCCTAACGACGATAACTTAAAAGAAGACTTTATGAAACAAAGGGAGATTGTGTCTAAAGAAATACGGCGTATGAAAAATACTTACTATAATAGAAGATTGGTTTGCAAAACGAAGCCGAAAAAAACGTGGAGCTTAACAAATGATCTGACGCACAGTAAAATCAAAGAAACATCTTTACCAAATAAACTTCCAATAGAAAAAACTAAAATAACAGACGAAAATGAGATATGTCAATGCTTTGACAAGTTCTCTACAATTGGTGTAACGTCAGCTCAAGATATTTGAAGTAAGCAAGATAGACATATTGGTAATAACATAGAGTCTATTCTCCAGGATATTTTAAGTAAGCAAGATAGATACATATTGGTAATAACATAGAGTCTATTCTCCAGGATATTTTAAGTAAGCAAGATAGATACATATTGGTAATAACATAGAGTCTATTCTCCAGGATGCGCAGAGTGATCTCAATCAGATAAATCAATGGTTTGAATGTAATCTATTAACTCTACATGTAGCTAAAACTAACTATATAATATTTTCAGCTTAAAGTAAAAATGTAACAAATAATACTCCTACAATATATAATGTTATAATTAACGAATCAGATAGTGTTCTTAGGTCTCTTTTTGGATAATCACTTAAATTGGAAACTTCATATCATGATGATAAGATCTAAACTTACTTCTGTTACCGGTGCCCTACGCGGTGTAGTTAACTGTTTGCCATTAAATATCAAATACACTGCCTACAATTCACTAGTGCAACCCCAGCGTTCAGCGGCAAAAAAATCTTGCATTGCTGCAAACATCCCGAAATAAAACACAGGACTTGTATGATAAAACCAAAATAATGAGTCTGAAGCTAACATATATTTATTACACATGCGTTATAATACGAAAAATACTGTCTAGGGAGATACGTACTAACGTTACTTTTGAAATGAAATATAAAACCGTCGATTAAGGCGTTCACGAAGTGCAAATAAAATATACCTACGGCCTCCGGGAACAAATTATGGTTAAAGGAATATTACTTTTGAAAGCGCACAGATATTTAATACGTTGTCTGATATCATTAAATCTACCCAAAGGCTGTTTACATTTAAGTAATTACTAAGGATTTATTTATGTGATGAAAAATAAATAATATGTAATAAAATAATATTAAATAATAAACTAAAATTAATTGTAGACTTATGTATGTAAGCAGGTTGCATACGTATGTGTTTCAAGTATACATAAATGTGATATAAAATATCTATAATATTAAGAATACTGTTAAATTAATATCAACATATATATTGTTTACATTATATTCATAGTATTTTGTAATATGCTTATATTGTATAAACACAGCTTGAAATTGTTATTTATATTTATAAAGTTTTTATGTGGCGGTAAAAACAAATATTTCGATGTAACAGTATTTAAAATCATAATAATATTTACCAAATGAAATAAATACATTACCGTTTCTAGCCTAGTATTGGTAAATGTTATTGTTTTTCAATCCAAATACATAATAACATATTCATAATCTTACCACTCTTTTACCACCGGAACCGGCGCATCTTTGTAAAGCAACAGTTTCCTTTGTTCACTGCGGCGACAGTTGTGCACTTGTTGTTGTAATGTTAGTGAGATTGTTCATAAAAACATTTTGCTACTACCCCACTCTACAATAGTCACAAGTGATTGTAACTCGTAATTCTAATATTGCAACATATCTTTAAGTAGCAAGTTCGCATACATATGATTTCTTTTTAATTTCTTAATTTCTCTCTATCTTTAAACCGAAATAATAAAATATCTTTAAACCGAAGCTTTTATAGGGTCATTAAGCACTCTTAATGACCCTATAAAAGCTACCTCACTAGGTATCCACAAGCAAGTTAATACTATAATAGTGACCTTCGAAACCCGTCCTCAGTGCCTGTCCGGGGCAGATGACACTCAGTCTAATACGACGACTAAGGATCACAACGTGCAGAAAACATCGCGAATTCACTCTCACTCATTAAAAAGCTTACATTGTTTAACAACAATCCACATAGTGTAAAGTTCTTTTAGTTTTAACTGTTAATCCCTATATACTCGTTGATATAATTAAATATAATAATCACTACTATTCACGCTGCTCGGATGAAGGCGGTGCAGGGAGACACGACGGGCATACAGCAGCAGCCCGCACAGACTATCATAACCAGCACGCCGGCTGGCCAGCAAGTGACCGTAATACCGGCCACCAACAATGTGAGGCTCGTTAATCCTGTACAGGTATCCTCACACGATACCACATGTTATTCATGTACTTGTTCATTTATTTGTTCGACTTTTCTTTTGGACATGTAGTTATCGGATTGCCGTGACTGCTGGTCGGATGACGCGACTAGGTTTGGTGTCGAAATGGTAACCGACATTTGAGGCTGTTTTGATGGCAATGTAAACGGCGCTACCTCTTTACCTTTGCTTAATGAATTGATTCTAATTATGTTGCGACGTCTCCTTTACGCATACGGGGCTGGTTTTCCAGCTGTCCGGGAGATCCGTATAGGGCCTTACGAGACCTTGACCTGTACTTAATGTAGTGGGTCGCGTACGGATCATCCGCGTCGCAGTGAAACGATGTTTTTATGCTTCACGTTTGTCTCCGTTCCGGGTACACGTACGGTCGGTACGTACGCGTGTCGGGACTTCCGACAGCTGTAGTACCAACCTAACGCGAAAAGTTATAGTTGCAAGAGAGGAGTGCGAGCAGAGTCTTCTTTCTCTCTTTCCCTCATAGCCATAATGTTTTGTATAATTAGTCGTTCGTCTTATATCGGTCGTGTGGTCACAAACTTATTTTTGCAGTTTTAACATAACAAAAAACAGGAATGTATGTGTAATGAGATGTGGTGTTCGTACATAGGTCCCAACGCTGGGCGTGGGCGGGCTAGGCAGCACGGTGCAGCTCGTGCCCGCCATGGGGCTGCCCGGCGTGCAGCTCGCGCAAATTCCGCAGGCGCAGGCGCAGCCGCAACCACAACCCGTTATAGGTAACAAAAAGATTTGATTTTCATAGATTGGTAAAGGAGCACTCGAAGACGTTTTGCAGTAACAGAATTTGTGCTTATTGATATAAACATCGGGGTGATGACAGGTCATGTAGTTGCTTTGTCTTCCTTTAACATCGGGGTGATGGCAGGTCATGTAGTTGCTTTGTCTTCCTTTAACATCGGGGTGATGGCAGGTCATGTAGTTGCTTTGTCTTCCTTTAACATCGGGGTGATGACAGGTCATGTAGTTGCTTTGTCTTCCTTTAACATCGGGGTGATGACAGGTCATGTAGTTGCTTTGTCTTCGTTTAACATCGGGGTGATGACAGGTCATGTAGTTGCTTTGTCTTCCTTTAACATCGGGGTAATGACAGGTCATGTAGTTGCCTTGTCTTCCTTTAACATCGGGGTAATGACAGGTCATGTAGTTGCTTTGTCTTCCTTTAACATCGGGTTAATGACAGGTCATGTAGTTGCTTTGTCTTCCTTTAACATCGGGGTAATGACAGGTC
>JAFELO010000155.1:884494-903125 GCA_017140195.1 Eumaeus atala
CATGTAGTTGCTTTGTCTTCCTTTAACATCGGGGTGATGACAGGTCATGTAGTTGCTATGTCTTCCTTTAACCCATCCCTCCATAGGCCATTTAAAATTATATGAAAAAGTAGAAAATGAGCACCGAAATATCTTTAGCCTGGACAGACCGTATACATCATTGTTGATTTAGTATGACAAGACGCCTGAAAATTACAACTGTGCCATGGGTTTTTGTGGTTTGCGCGATTGCGGCGCCCCTTTGGACGGTTAGAGGTATGGAGGGCAACACGCCTGCATACCAATTATCCAGATGTCTATGGGCGTTGGTAGTATCCGAAAGGTTCCGACAGCTCGTTTGTCCCCTACGTAGACCCACAGTACAAGAGTAGGAGTGACGTGGGAAATACTTGAATGATATGTACACATATATATATAGCATTGTGGGATCGTTTTATAAATAGCCTATACTATTTCAGAAACACCATATCCGGGCCAACAGATTCAACAAGATCCTAACGAGCCGGGCAAGTGGCAGGTAGTCACCGTCACCACGGGCCCCAGCACCCCGGAGTGCGAGAACAAGGGCCGACCCGCCAGCCCCAACAGCGGGAAGCGGCTCATGAAGAGGGTGGCGTGCACCTGTCCTAATTGTGACCAAGGAGAAAAGTAAGACCAACGCAGCCAATTTGTTATATCTTTCATCATTTTTAGGCCTCGTGACTGCCTCGTGGTCTAGTAGTTAACATGTTTAACCGCTGGTTGTGTGCTGATCACTTACGCTTCATGTGTATGTGTGTATGCGCTTGTGCTCGTATGCGTGTGCACGTACGCATGGACACATACGCGTGTGCGTGTGCGAGTGTATATTCATGTTTAAGGACTAAATTCCAGTCGAGTGTATTACACATACAGTTCTACTAAGTTAGTTTTTGTTTTTTCGCAGCCGTCTCGGATATTATTATCATTGTGTAGCCGGTCCGGGATGGATGCGAGTAGCAGGAGATCAGTTGTCTTGATGTTCATTGAGAAAGGCCTATGTCCAGCAGTGGACTGATAAGGGCTGATAATGATGATAACGATGAAGAACGAGCACTTTGCGTCTTTCGACGCCAATGAATTACCGCATTTGTAGATGCATTTCTCTCCTTCACCCTATCCTCGCTTATCGCATACTACCACCACATCCCTAGACCACTGTACAATCACTGACTACACTAAACGCGACATCATAGCTATCAATAGAGTCGTGTCGGAACAATTCCTCTGCAATGCAGAGTGGTACCACCTCTTACTATAGTATAATGTTTCTTCACGTTCCACAGTCGTCTGATGGACCGTAAGAAGCAACACCTGTGCCACATCCCCGGCTGCAATAAGGTGTACGGCAAGACGTCGCACCTGCGCGCGCATCTTCGCTGGCACTCCGGCGAGCGACCCTTCCTCTGCAACTGGCTTTTCTGCGGAAAGAGGTGACTATCTACTAACGTATTCATAGATATAATCCGTGCGCACAGGTGGTACATCTCTATATCTTAAGCATCTTTTTAATGGGAGTTTAGTGTATATGTTAGTGAGAATGTTCATAGGCAGACCGGTAGGTATCGCATAAATCCAGTAGGGCCAACGCGTTTCGGAGATCTGGAAATACTGTCGTTAAAAGACCCATTAACTTCAGCGTGGGACGTTTTATTTTGTTTGCGAGAGTTCCTTAGTGGATTTGGATTAATGATTAATTAAACACACGCACAAGGGATGTTATGTATACACCTCAATAGTGTACACTACACGACGGTCACAAGTTTCTGCAACACCCCGGCGTGGTACATCGAACTCGATGGTGGGCGTTGTGGACAGGAGCCACTAAATATGATGAATGAATATGCACAGACATATAGTGAATTAATGGCTTGTTCGATCATGCGTTGTCACCAGGTTCACGCGATCGGACGAGCTACAGCGACACCGGCGTACGCACACGGGCGAGAAGCGCTTCGAGTGTCCCGAGTGCAGCAAGCGCTTCATGCGCTCCGACCACCTCGCCAAGCATGTGCGCATACACACCAAGAACAGGATCACGGTACGTATACGCACACGTGTTGGCACCCATTCACGCACATTTGATACACTTCGAGCCCACAGAGTGCAGCAAGGTTTTTGTGCTCTCTGCCCACCTCGCTATGCACGTTGGTACACACAACTAGAACAGGATTACATTTGCAACCACCACGCCAAGCACGTACATATACACGCAAGGAACAGTACTAAATGCCTATGTACACGCACATGCACCTTCACGTGGACACACACACGCACATGCAAGAAGCGCTTTCATTGTCCCATGCTCAGCAAGAACGTAATGAGCTCCTACTACCTCACGAATGAAATTAAATGTCTGTCAAAAGGGATCGCACCTACTTGAAATTGACGAATAGGAAGTATCGATCGATCATAGATTTGAAAACCTAAAATCGATAGTATTTCGATAATATAAAACAATCTGCTATAATTCAGTCACTGAGGTCATCTTGTAGCTAACAGAATATAGATAATTTATTCTGCCAATTCCAGGAGGTGGCCACGTCTACACAGTCTATGTACTCCGACTCTGCGTCGGACAGCGGCGACGAGAAGATGATGTTGACTATAGAGACGATGCAGGGAGATGACGACAAGGTGGTGGTGGTGCGGCAGGCGACGAAGATGGAGCCGGACGACACGTAGCCAAGCGTCACCATAGACTGCAACCAGGTGCAGTGGATAGAGTGCCCCGTCGCCTACGAAGTGCAGGATCTGTCTGATGACTCGTGAACGAACTGTTTGTTATCGATGATCGGACGTTTAAAGCTTTTATTCCCTAAGATAGTGGTGCCGTTATAAAACCGCAATCATCCAGTGGCGCGTGACGTCACTCCAACTTTGACTGATAATCAAATGGTGTGGTTTCTGGAAAGCAGACTTAAACCGTAATGTAGAATGCAGTGCTACTGGGTTTACATATTCTTTATCCAATTGACGTCATTCACCACTGCGCTACGGCCATTTTATCACAGTTTTAGATCTCTCTGATATTGATAAAACTAGACGAGTCGAAAGTTTTACTGTCCCAGCAGAAAGCTAATTTCTTTAATGGGTCGCTAAGCAGATGAAGGTTGCAGGTCAAATTGACTGAATCGTGGATGTGAATACAATAAACCCCGATGAGATTAAACTGATCTCAAAGTGCAGTTGCGATCGATATTATAGACGTTGAGCTAGTTCGATGTACAGTGTAATTTTAAGAAAAATTGTGATCATAGATTATAATAATCTTGTAAAAATAAATATGGTAAAATATTAACGGAAGCCAGTAACGTAGAGATTAGTGCCAAATATAAACTTGAATGTGTACATATATGAAATTCATATTGAATTGTCTTATTATTTACAGACTTACTTATTATGCGTGCTGTAGAAGAATTATTCTCTTGTAAATGATGGCTTGGTATCTTGTACAGAAAACTTTCTATCCTACATACTAAGCTTTTCTGTATGTTATATATAATTGTATAGTATATTTGTCACTCATATTAGTATTAAATTTATTAAATAGAAGTTTTTTAAAATCAAGATGGTTGACATTTATCTGAATTGGCGTAGGAGCACCGGCTTATGGGAAGTTCACTAATAATGTATAGTAATGATTTTTTAACAACACTGAAAAAGGTGACCATAAAATGGAAAGGCAGCTCATTGTCATATACGGGGTATCTAGAGAGCCTTAGCTACATCTAATAACAAATGATTATTTTTTATTTTTTAAATCTTAGTGACGTAATCTTAATCGGTGTTAAAATCTAAATCGTAATATATTTTTTTATAAAGCAATTATTGTAACAATACTGTAGCAATCGTGAATAATATAAACACATATATACTATAGACAACGAAAGAACGAATTACTGTATCGATAAAATAGCATTTAAAATAAATAAAAGAAATAAAATACATAAGAAATGATTATAATGTATGATAGATTTGATTTACTCATTTTTCAGTAAATCAATCGCAATACGGGTTGTGGATGTACTGACACACCTCAGCCTACCTCTTCGTGGACTATAGGCGTGAAGGTACTTCTTTGATTTTTCAGTCCGTTAGTGATCTTATACGAGATGAGTATACGCTTCACCTTGGTTAAGAGAAGTGCTGTTTTATATAATGCTTTATATCAAACTGTAGATAGAAGTCTTTTCCCCGTCTATAGTCTTGCAACATAGTATTTGAATCTTACCAAAATGTAGGTATGTTTGTTTTATTAAGATAACATTTTTAAACGAGACAAATTTTGTTGAAATAACATGAGTATTAATAGAAAAGACGTGATATTTACTATGAAAATATATGTTTTCGTAAAATTTTAATATTTCAAGGCTTATGACGGGGAGCTTATGATAGTTTGATCAAAAACTCTGTCGCCTTTTATAAAAATTTTGGCTTTGTGGCGAAAGAAAAAATTATAACAAAATGTACGAATCATATCGACGAATGCAAAATTGTACGGATTTAACATTTCACCAACTTATGGAGATGTCAATCAAATTATAGACATTTTTAACAATCAGTAATTAACCTATACCTTAGTTACAGAAAGTCAGACAAAAGTTACATATTAATTATCAATATAACCGCACATAAAACATTCAGTACTTAATTTATATAACATTTCCTCTGCTGGATCTGGAACTGCACCGCACCATGTAATAAATTGCAGCTCTTTTAAATAGTAGTAGATAATCGCTGTAAATTATTCAGGTTACCAAATCTTTATTTTAATTCATGTATAAATGATACATATCTATCTATTCATGTCGGTCATTTTTTAACCTCATAATTCAATGAAACATAATGGAGTGATGCGCCACCTTGTCATCGATGTCGATGGGTAGGGTTATCGACGTGCCAGGGCAGCTTTGTCGACATGAATGCTCATAATACTGATCGAAAAACCTTGCAAATTGCGGGGCTGATGGCAATGAAGCGCCATAGGCCTTTGAACATAGACTTACAATTACCACGACAGTACAATAAAAATAATCATTTAAAATTAATATATGGAGTTGTAAAAAGTCGTAGAAAAGTCCACCACGTGAGCCATCGGTTCCTAAGAGCCTGTTGCCGTTTAGCTCAGCTTTGCCTGAATCATTGGATTATATTTATGCATATATACGGACGAAATTAGTAAATTAATGTTACAAGCATTTTCATTAAGTAGGCGTGTCCATACACTTTTTTTCATTTCCACACTGACTTATACCAGGTGACACTTTATAATAATATTTTTTTCACCTGCACAAATGTAGATATAAATATTCTATTACCCATTGAATTGATTTAGACCTGATCTGCTTCGCTGGTCACCTGAATCGATCAGTTGTGCAGAATTAAACTCGGAACTTCAATACTTCATAGCGTAAGATCTATGTCATGTCTCAAATTAACAATTTGTGAAATAGTAAAAACTAATTTATTTCTCCACAAGACGACTCACGCAATCGCGTGAAGTGGCTTACGTGTTAACGCATAACTGATTTATGTATAGTAGAGAATGATAAATTATTGTGATCTAGTGAATAGGCACGCTTGTCATATTTTAAATCTATTTTTTTTTGTACAAAATTGAGCCGCTCGAGCACTTGTTGGGTCCAAAATGTTTCTGCTATGTTATAGCTGTGTATGTAGAGGTTACGTATGTGTGTATTCTATAGTGTAAAATGTATCTTTGTAAATAATAACGTTGAAAATATGTTGAATATAAATATTTTTATAAATTTGAGATTATTATTTCTTCTTGCCTTGTCTACTTTCATTATTTTACGACTGTTAGCCAGAGAAGCCGTAGAGGTCGCGCCGGCCCACTTCGGCTGCAATGCTGCAGCTGCCTCTCACTTAAAGGTACTGCTAGTGATCGTCCCTAGATGGACATTCGATGGGCTCTATTTTTGCGTCGAACTCTTTATTAAATGATCAGGGAACTCCGCCGCCTACTATTCCGCGGTGTGATTACTCGATGCCGGATATTCTGTTCTGGCAGAGTGCAGTGCGTAAAGCACTCCTCTCCCTGGACATTCATAAGTCGAGTGGGCCCAATGGCATCGCTGCGATTGGGCTGCGAAATTGTGCTCCGGATTTGGCTCCGGTATTGACGCGCCTTCTCAGATTCTCCTACTCTGTTGGCGTAGTCCCCAGCTCTTGGAAGACAGCTTTAATGCACCCGAGCCCTAAACAAGGCGACTGCTCCGACCCATCCAACTACCGACC
Source organism: Eumaeus atala (assembly GCA_017140195.1). Classification (NCBI taxonomy): domain Eukaryota; kingdom Metazoa; phylum Arthropoda; class Insecta; order Lepidoptera; family Lycaenidae; genus Eumaeus; species Eumaeus atala. The sequence goes on from JAFELO010000155.1 coordinate 890,774, forward strand.
TATTGCGATTACCCCTTTGTTTTCCAAAATTATGGAATATATTATCAACTGCCAGCTCTTGCAATACTTAGAAGTTCATCAAATAATTAGCGGCCGCCTGTACGGTGTCCGCCGCGGACGTTCAGCTGGTGATCCCCTAATTTATTTAACGCACCGATGGGCGGAGGCAGTTGAAATCAAGGGGGAGGCATTGGCGGTTATTCTGGATGTAGTGAAGGCATTTGATTGGGTTTGGCACAAAGCGGTTCCGTCAAAGTTTTATTCATACGGACTTCCCGGGAAATTATGCGATTGGATTTGGGAACTTTGGGCAGGGGACCCTCAATATCATCGCGTTTCATTTGACCACATACAACGTAGAGCGGTTCGAATCATTGACGACCAAGTTATTTCTGGACAGCTCGATTCTTTGGTCCTACGAAGAGATGTCGGTGCGCTGTGCATCCTTTATCGTATTTTTATGGAGACTGTTCCGAGGAAATGTTCGGCTCAGTACCAGCAGCAGAATTCCATCTTCGGACATCGCGCCAGAACTCTAAGTTCCACGCCCATCACCTTGATGTCCTTAATGCGGTTTAAACGCCACTTCTTACCGCGCACAACTGTACTATGGAACCAGCTGCCTCCCTCGGTATTTCCGATCCGATACCACTTAGATATCTTCACGACAAGAGCATACCTTGAAGACCGGCAACGCGTCTGTAAGACGCCTAGTCTTACAGATGTCCAGGGGCGGCGGTAGTCGCTACTTACCTGCTCGTTTACAACCTGTCTCATAAAAAAATCTTCGCTATAAACAAAACAAAACTACTCGATTTCGAATAGAATATTTGAATCAACCTTCTTGAAAATAAAATTAATTCCTAATTTGTTTGACACTGGCACTGTGTGAGATGATGATCAGTAAGAGCATTGAGTGCGCGTCGTAAAGTGCGTATCATTTAATTTAATTAAAATAATAATAAAAAATGAGATGGACAGATACAATAAATAAAGACATGAGCTCATACAACGTTTCCGATGACGACACGTCCAATGGCGCAAAGTGAAAAAAATAAGGAAAGTAGACACCATAATCAGATGGGAGTAATGCATAGGTGAGAGGGAGAGTAATGCATGTTATAATTATTTTTTTCTGCACGTATTTTCTTAGTCATCCATAGGCCGCCAAAGCCTTTGGACTGCCTACGGTACAGACGTCACAGCTATGACTTCACGGCGGTATCATATGAGGGAGAGGTACCGTCGTGTATACCCAATTCTGCTGCAGTGCAGCATAGCACTACCACTCATAAAAACTGGTAATAATAAAATAGTCTATAGTAATAGTAATGTTATCCTAGCCGAATTTCGGTCACGGCGCCATCTCTATAGAAACTAGCCAACTGTGCATTATAATATGTGTCCTTATAATACACTAATGTCTGTGCAGGCATATATGCACTCCCCTTTCCCTCGTTCTACTGTTCCGATTGGACGCAATCCGACACGACCGGAGAGATATCAGGTGCAGGACTGATGGCTTAACGTCCGAGGCGCGGGGGTGTATCGTCACCAGCTTCCTGAATACGGACTGTTATTATAAATTGAAATCCCATTAACACTTTGGACGGACCCGGGACTCGCGTTCAGGACTTCACGACTGTGGTTGACTACGAGGCAGTCGATAGGTATAATAGTAAAACTGCATGAGTCAGATCCGATAAGAGATATGAGTTTACTCTTTAAGAACGCACGTGATTCTAAAGTAAAAGTTACATAACAAACGTATGTAATGTAAGCATGAGAAGACGTTATGCTGGTGTTACCATCAACAGGTTGCTGTTTGACGCGTTTTTAGACGTCGTATTCGACGTTTCTTAAAGAGTAAGCTCCAATTATGAGAAATTTCTATCTCTCTTTGGCATTATTCCTATTTGATTGCGGAGTCTGCTTTCCTTATTCTGGCGTTAGTATTATGAGATAGTCCTTAAAGATATCATAAACGCTAACATACTCACAAATGTATCATGTCATGTATGCTGGTGTAAATTTGTAAGAATTCGGAACAAATTTGGCACACATATTTATTTATAGCTTACTAAATACTTTTTATCCTAACAAGATGAGGGTTACGCGTGTGAAATCGCAGCGCACAGCGAGTAAAACTTACTCATATGCGACGCATGCGTTACCGTTTTTGTGTCCGTGTTATAACAACGTGTCTTACTGGAGCGTGACAATCAGTGAGAGGGCGGTCGAGTGACTCCGCCGTCTGCAGCCATCGGCCGCCAGCTCCCGCACTAAAAGTAAAAACATTATCGCGACGCATCCGCGCCTGCTCCTTACACGTATTACACACAACATTGTAATGAAGTACATAGTCTACTTACTCTTCACATTACTAGATGCATGGTATACGCACGGTACGTAAACTCCTTAAAATATATAAAAGTTGCATATTGTTACCAAGTTTCGGCAATTATCTTTTTGTTATGAATAAAGCACATAATTCCCGTATAAACTACCGTAAAACAGTTATACTGCCTCTAATAGCCAATAGTGTTCTCTTCGCCTGGAATCGCATCTTCTGTAGATCCTATACCTAGTCTTACTATAAATATATAGGATATATAACAAGGAAAAAAAACTATTTCTTTAATTGCAAATAACATTGATTACTTTTACAGAGTATTAGTCTAATACACAAATATTTAAAAAATTGAAATATAAAAATCTTACACGGAGTGGTCTCGAATAAGCTTTTTATATTTGTTGGTCATTGGCTGCAGTTCACTCCTTTAAACGTTGTGGCCAGTTATCAGTAGAAGCACATACTATTTCCAAAGGGGAAATTCTTCACTACCAATTATTTGGATTGTTTTTCATAGAATAGGGGGCAAACGAGAAATCGGAGCCTTTTTATGACTTCCGACGCCGATGACCATCCACATAATTACAATGCCGATGTGTTGCACATCTTTTCCACCCCCAATGGGCAATTGTTTCAGAGACTCCAATTATCATGGCGCTAAGAACAAGCTGTATTCTCTAAGCCCGATCATAAATCATAATTCAGCGGATTAAGATCGGATCTAGACGACGGCCATTCTTCAGCTCTGATGAACTCCGAGACATTCGCTTCCAACCAAAATACCTTATCAAGAATGGCATCTTGATGTAGTTGCGGTGATGTTCTGATACCTTTTTCACAAAAATTTGACTCCGTCACTCCTTCATCCACCATCATCCACCATCACTAAAGTCGGACCAAACCTTCACTGTAGTCGGATAATGCCAATGTTGTATTCTGTAGACTAACTGTGAAGCTTCCTTAGAGCTTTGAGCATAAATACTGTTTGTTACATTGTTAGTTAAAATGTTGCTCAATTAAAAAAAATCTAACCACAAAAAATTTCTGTGATCTTTTTTCGATATCGACTTTACCACCGCATTCATCTTCCATTTAACAGTTAAGAAAAGACCAGTGCGTCTCTTATAGGCTACAAATACTAAGCCATCTCTTAAAATACGCGATATGGTTCTCGATTCATCTCAGGAAATGAAGATAACACTATCTTCATTTCCTTTACTATTTTCGAATATGATTTCTTTGAATTCTTTTCCTTACTCCTTTGACCACCTTTTTCATACGAACATTATAAGGAGTGCTACTAGATCTTTCTCTGTCACAAACAAAGAACGCCTCCTTGCACCTATTGATAGCCCGGCACACGAACATTTGACTAATACCAAGCGTATGGAGAATTACAAACACACTTTTGGCTCCATACCTACTTTGTGTAATGCATTCACAGCGATACAGTACTTTTTATCACCCAAGTCCATTTTAATATCGCAAAATGTTTTACAATGTATTGGCGCCAAATTGAGAAAACACAATGGATTGTCCATTATGGATGTCGTATAAAAATGGCAGATTCCAAATTCAAGTGTAGTATTTTTTAATATGGCCAGACTAAGTACTGATTATGTAGGTAGACTACCAGTGCCTTGCGTAACATGGATAAATTCCATATAAAGGTAATTCTCCTATTTCACCCGTTTAGGAGTTGAATTTCTAAAAATCCTTTCTTAGTGTTCCTTAGTTAGTTAGTTATCCTACTTACATGTATTTCTGTACTTTTTCGGCTACTCGTTTCATGTAGATCCTTGTTACTCGTACTCGCGATTAGTGTTCCTATCTGTTCGATATCTTCGTGTTTAAAATTGTCGAGCTTGGACACATTAAAAAAAAAAGATTGCCAAATCGATTTAAGAGAGCACTAAAAGTAGTAGTACATTAACAAATTTTAAGGTACATTAGTTTCTGCTTTGCGTTAATCCAATACTTGTGCTAACCAATATATTGTCCCAATTCACAATCCCATTTTAGAAAAGCCAAATCATACTTACATTCACATTGTCTCATTATATATTACATACTAATTTCTTTTTTAATTAATAAAAAGTTTGCCTGCGAGATTCAGGCTTCCCCTGGCGCTTAACTCTGAGCTATCTCTAATGCTTGCTAGTATTAACGTACTTTTTAATTACTGCTGGCTGCACATTTGCGAGTACTTTGAGCAGCCGAACTCTACCGACATACCTAGCTAAGTAACTATTTAATTCCCGCCAGTTGGACCGCTCTTTGACAAAAAAGCTTATGGGAAAATATAATCTTGATAGCTAAAGAGCATTTAGAATCAAATCGTCTCGACCACAATGGCGTTGGGTCGACGAACGGCATTTTCCGTGTCGCTACGCGTATAATGGCCGCCATTACCGTGTCCGTGAAATCGTGATGGCCGACCACTGCCCACAAAATATGACGCTCTATTTTTCTATTTTCACCGTCGCGGATGACGCCTCGCTGCTTCCTAACCGTTGATACTTTTTATGAATCCATTGTCGAAAGTAACAGGAGAGTTTAACAATGCTATTCAAAACACCGATCGATTTGGCAATCTCTTTTCTTTGAAAGTGTCCAAGCTTGACAATTTAAAACAAGAAGATGTCGAACGGAGAGAAATACTATTTTTTTATAGAATGGAGGGCAAACGAGCAATCGGCGCCTTTTAACGACTACCGAAGCCCATGAACATCCACATAATTACTATGCCGATGCGTTGTCGTCCTTCACCAATGGGCCACTAGCTAACCGAGTGTCGAGTAACAACGACGTACATAAAACGAGTAGCCGAGAAAGTGCAGAAATACATTTATTGTCTTCAAAGCGTGTCCTCAATCGTCATGCTTGGTATGGGCTAAGGAAATATTTCATTGTCAAATTAAATGAAGTTGATCAGTGTCAACGAAACTTTAATTTGTGGTAAATTAAAGTTTCGTTGACACGTTCGTACTGTTAATCTCCTGGGGGTGGCGTTGGGTTTATAAATTTGCAATATTACGTGCCTAACTATATTGTATCTTACAAATCGTCTAGAATCTTGGTAGTTTTTTTTTAATCTGGTACCTACTTAGGTACTTTGAGTAACAAACTACAGTAGTAATAGTTAAATGCTAAGGTATATATGTTTTTGATAATATACTTAAATACGATTTATTTAACTATATCTAAATTTAACGATCGGCTGCATGATATTGTTACCAATTAATAAATAGTTATTGAAAGTGATGTTGTGTGAAAAAATATAATTTCTACACATTAGGTTTACAAGAATTTACGTCAATGCATCGACAGCAAGAATTTATATGATGAAGTTAGCATCAAATGTGCACGGGTGTGTTGTTCTGAGTAGCTACAAAATGCACAACATTCTATCACGACAACATAGATGTCGCTTTAATTTATTTTTTGTTAATCTCATTTTTAGTATATTACGACAAAAAAGAGTAAGTTCTCACGCTCACACATATGATATGTGACAAACATATTATATACCCTTCTTGAACGAATCAAATATAATGCGTAATATTAAATGTTCCCAAAATGTCCCCCAAATTGTAGTAAATCTGGGGCACAGCAGTGTCCCCGCCACGTCGAGAAAAAAGCGGCACGGCCGTACCATCCTTTTATCGAAGACATTCAGGCCTTTATTACAATAAACTTAATTAATAATTAGGTATGCTTTTCTCTAATTTCCGGTATTTATGTTTTAGTCTGAGTATTTAATAATTTATTATCATGCATGATAATTGACAAATGACAGTAGAGACACATAAAATTATACCATAACACCATCTCATCTATGCATACAAAACAATAAAGATAACACTTATGAAAACTCATGTTCTGTAGGTTGTCGTAAGCGACTATGGAGTACATTAAACAAGTTAATTTTCTAACAATTGAAGCTGTTAGCCGCGCTTAGTTTCCAATAATGAATATACAGTCGATATACTTCGATTTGGTCCATTTAGAATAATATTTGCATTAAATTGTAATAAGATTCCTGTCTCATGCAATACAACACTATCCATATAATAAACATTGTATCATTAAGCGTATGTTTTCCAAACCAGTAATACCATAGATAAAACGAACGGTATGGTGTGGGGACGATACCGATCTAACATCGCTAGCCAAGAAAGCAAGACCAAGCTAATCGGTCCGCTGCCTTCGCCACGGCACATAGCCATGCTTCTAATGAAAGATAGACGATAAATTCTAATTATATCTAACTAGCTGACTAATTACATTGGGTACGTAGATGTGTATGCCACGTAACGACGCCGCCGCGCGCAGGCTAACAATTTATATTGTGTTTATTATTGCTAGAGACGGTAAAATTTGCGAATACTTAAAGTAGGTCTGGTCGGATGACCAGAGTGTTGACTAATCGAAATTTCGTGACACGAGTTAAAATAAAGATATGACAGAGAAGCATTATAGAAAGAGAGGGAGAAAGATTGTAGGTCGTTCTTAAATTATATATATATATATATATATGTGTGTGTGTGTGTCTCCGTCTACTAGTGGTGATGGTCAGGGTATTGAGTCCCACCGCCACGACAAGGCTCGAACCATGGAAGGGTACAGATAAAATGTACATGAGCCAAGAGCATACATCAGTATGTGTGTGAGCTATATTTTTTATAATTATCGTTAATCTAAAGTAAGATGATAAATCATTACCTTCTAGAGAGAAAGATATCGTGCTCTTCCGGTTCAGTGATGCAGAAACACGTATAATATAATTATTTTAAATTATATCGCTCGTGTTCGAAGAAAACAGCCAGGAAACTTTACATTTTAGGAACGTATTGTAAATGGAATTGATTAGATACGAAGAAAATACATTTCAATATAATGCAATCTGGTTAAGTTTTGTCCTAATTATTATTGTATATTTTACGATTTATAACTACATCGTACTATGTAAGTGCCAATTTAAGTGTGTGGACACCTTTCCATTGGTGTATTCTGAACGGAATATGAACTCTTGCAGGGGATTAAGCCCACTAAGAGGACTAAGTGTATTTGTCCGATTGCCTCAGCCAGTAGTATGGGGCAGTGCAATGCAGAGGTGGTAACACCTAAGCTAATTGTGGCTCGCACCGATTGACACCTATTACCTGCTTCTTCTCAAAGTATCCCTTAATCGAGGATTACGCAAACCTTTAGTAGGCAACGGCCACAAGGTGGCAAAACAGAGTCTTAAATTTTTCTAAGGTGGCACAATTAGAACGGCCGCGGGCTGCGTATTGTTGGACCTGATGTTACGGCAAGCGTTTCTCAAAAGCGGGCCCGTTTTGCTTTGCGGCGGGCCAACGATTCACCGGATTTTCATTGCGAGACGTTTTTCAATATGGCGGCTGATGTTTATCCTGATTTTGTAGAGTGGCGGTGATTGATACAAGATGAAATCAGCTTAGCATAGAAAGTGCAAATAAAAAAATAACCTAACCATGAAGGCTTATTCTGGAGCTACGCTCACGCAAAAACCTTCAATCCTATCTGGGCATAGCTTTTTAATTTTCTGTATTCGGTAATTGACGCCTTTGAAAAACGTTTCGCAATGAAAATCCGGTGAATCGTTGGCGCCCGCCACAAAGCAAAACGGGTCCGCTTTTGAGAAACGCTAGCCGTAACATCAGGTCCTAACATATGAAATTCCCGTTTGGTATGGGAGGAACGAAAAGTCGATCATTTTTTAATATAATATATTTAATTAAAGTATGAACTATTGTTTCCTATGCACTTTTTCTATCTCACAGGTAACTGTAACTGTAACCTGTGAGATCTATGACCTCATGTCAAGCAACGCCACGAGTGTTAATATAAGGAGCTAAAACGTGTCAAAAAAGGCGGATAATTCACATTATTTCAATAATACTATGTTTATTGAATAACGTACAACACCGAACTCTTTCTGTCGCAATTTCATTCAATCGTATTCAATCCGACTAATCGTTGGACCGCCACAAAATAAAACGACCCTTCTTTTGAAAGTTTTGGAAATGACGATTTAGACAATCCGACTGAGACATATATAAAGTCGTACTGTACAAATCGCCGTATTACATTACATTTATATTCTCAAAAACAGCGCCGTTTTGTTTTGTGGCAGGCCAACGATTAGCCCGATTTCCATTGAGAGACGTTCTTCAATATGGCGGCCGACGTTTATCTTGATTTTATGCAGTAACGGTGATCTATACAATTAAGTACAAATCACTGTCACTGACGGTGATACTACAATATCAAATTAGGCCTAGAGTTTTGAGCGCAAAGGGAGTCAAAGACAGGTCCTCACCACGGTAGTAAGTAGTACGCTAAGAGATTATAGAAGAAGTTTAAAACAGCGAAGAGACCAGTGTTAGTTATTAGAGGCGGTTAGTTTATACAGAAAATATGTGCTTCATTTATAACAATTTATAACAAGTAAATGATAAATGGCGACACTTCGTTATAACATACAACTTTGATATATTTTTAGTAGGTTATGTACCATGCATATTTATTATAAATATATTATGTTATATGCACTGAAATATCAAATATAAATGTATATAATAAGTATATACTGTCATTAATAATCATAGAACTTTATAACGAATGATAATATAATTAAACGATAGTTAATAAAAAACAAGAAATAAGTAACATTTTATTCTGCAACTTCTTAACGTTATACAGGTATCCGGGAACTAGCAGGGAAATGTCACCAATGATGTGTGTAAATCGCGAAACTAACAGCCATTTTAAAAGTCAAGTAGAGTTATAAGTCAGTTTATTTCTTTATTAGGATAACATAGAGTATTTATGTATATTTATTGTACCGAGAACAAAGTCCCATATATTACTCACGACCATTATTGCTTTATGTATTATTTGTACTTATTCATGAAGTTATATTGTGTTTTTCCTCAGTTTCCTTTCGGAAGGACCTTCTACTGTCGGCGATGCTATTACACTTGCCATAGTAGTTCATCGGACTATTATTGATGAAGTATTTTAATAACTTCATTAACCACCTAAAGTAAGTTGATTGGGTGAAGTAGCAATGGACTGAAGACTCAGAAGAACACATGGCAGATGGGCCAGTAAGGTTCTGGAGTGTAGGCCGCGTTTAGGAAAACGAAGTGTTGGTCGACCGTTCACCAGGTGGGAAGATGATCTTCGAGCGGTAGCCGGTTCAGGATGGATGCGAGTAGCAGGAGATCGGTCATCTTGGCGTTCATTGAGGGAGGCTTATGTCCAGCAGTGGACCGATAAGGGCTGATAATGGTGATGGTGACGATGAAGTTGATTACTGCATTACAGCCACGTCAAAGATTCGCCGTCATCGCACGGACAGTAACTCGCGCACAAATTGTAAAAGCAGTGGCTACGCTGCTGTGTTTCGTGCGTTTTTTATTTTCGGTGAAAGTATTTGGGGCGAAAGAAGGCAACGCAAAAGCATAGACGATAAACGTGCGGATGTTAATGGACGTGGTAAATACTTATAATTTAAAAGCCTCCGCGATCATTCCTATAGTTTCATTCAATTCGTCCTAGACTATGACAGTTAAGGGTTGTTTTAAAAGCAGACCGACCATTAGGATGAATGGTGCCTCGATCGCGAGTGTATCTGTGACCAAGGTGCTTGGAATACACATAGGCGATGCTAGATCCTTTGCGCTGCGTGCGGTTTTGATAGGCGAGAAGGCCGCCAGCTCTTTCGGAAAGGTCTCACGTGTCTCTACCTCGTCATGGGGTGTGAAGTACCGGACACTTAGGTTCCTGTACCACGGAACCTATGTTGCAATCCTGACATATGCTCCAGCGCTTTGGTGTCGACCCTCTCACTAGTATGTCGTACATAGTGCATTATTACGCACCCAAAGACCAGCTTTAATTTATTGACGAAGGCCTACAGGTCATGCAGCAGTGCGCCGCTATCAGTACTGGCCGGCGTTCTGCCTGCCGATCTGGAGGTTCTTCGAGCGGGACGCGTGCAGGGGGAGTGCACGGGGCTCAAGGGCAAGGAGCGTAAGGAAAAGAAAAGCGCAGTCGCGGACGACGTCACCTCCACTTGGCAGTCGCGCTGGGCCGCGTGTGGCAACGGGAGGGAGTTGTACTGCTTCTTTACAGAAGTTACAACGCGCCTGGCATGTCAATGGGTGGAACCTGAGTACGTTATCTCACAGATACTAACAGGGCACGGGTGTTTTAGAGGTCGCCTGCACAGGATGGTGTTATGTGACCTGTCATCGTGTCCTTACGGTCATGAAGCTGAAACCAGAGACCATGTACTGTGGGAATGTGACTTGTACAAAAACGAGTGTTTCATTGAACGGAATATAGTGGGTCCCAGTCTACCATCAGGATATGGTCGCAATGGAACAGAGCTTTAGGCAATTGAAGACATTTGCGCATACATGGCACGCGAAGAGGAAGGATAGGTAACGACATAGCTGCATCGAGATAATCAGGACTGACGAGGCTGATGATAACTTCTATATTTGTGGTGTCAGGCCCCAGAAAGGGGAGAGTGAAATAACGAGAGAGCACCTAAATAATGTGTAGGGAGTCAATAACTGCACGTTGGGGAACAGAGCCGGTGAACAATCCCCCGTGCATCTCCCATGATTCACTCCGTAAACCGAGATGTGGGTAGGAGCATTGATCGAGGTGGGTAAGTTCCATTCGATTCAAAACAGTCAATTTAACACACGCCACTGGGATACACATGTCCTACAATGGCACTTACATATCCCAAAATGAAATTGATGATGATACTTTTGATTACATAAGTAAATTAATTACCTTTAAACTTCATTATCACTTTTACCATTACGTCCCGACCCGACCGTTGGACTTTATTCACGATAAGTGTTGGGATTTCACCGATGAGACGTATAATGTAATTTAATCTATAATCCAATTCAATACGTTAACAGGCCACAGTAAAGCAATTTGTAGTGAATTATAATAAAGTATGACTTGACTGTTTGTGCGTATCCGATATAGAACTGAATTGCCTTACCTCCCACGCACACGAACAGTTACAGACATGAAACGCTCGTTGCACTGTACTGGCGAACAAATAATTACTTTGTATACAGAATGTGTTACCCTAGATGCAAGGAGATTAAAAAATACCGCGGCAAATCTTGAACACTGTCAAGTAGAGTATTAAATAAATATTAAATCGAACGCTATTTTGGGTTGGCACAAACAAATACACTTTATATATATATTAGTCAAATTATAGTGTTTCGCTGTTAACAGGTACAATTAAATTTTCTCTGTTCATGACGTAGTGTTCGTACGAAAAGGGCGATAAGTGCAATTAGTAAAAGCAAAAGATTTTATCTCGGGAGCCTCGGCACCTAAACCATGTCGCGTTATTTAAAAGATAATTGAAGACTTGCAGGCTATTAGAAGCTTTGCAGCCTGTCATACCTCTCATAGGCTGCAAAACTTCTAAAATTTCTTTCTTTAAATTATCAATTTATAAATGTCCTGTCATTTTTTGAATGATAATTTAAAAGTGAATAAATAGGCTATATAATAGAATGAAAAAATAAAACTATTTATGCGGTACGCAAAGGGTGGTTTGTGCAATATTATATACTAAAAATGATGTATTTTTGTTCAAAGTTATAACGAAGCTTCTCAGTTACTCAACATAATACAACGTGGGCATTATCCGACTTCAAATGTGTTAGCTATGAATGAGTGTCCGAGTCTTATTTTCATCAAAACATCAGCACAACTGTATCCAGATACCATTCTTGAGAAGGTACTTAAGCTCCTTAACAACACTATGTCCAATAACCATGAATGGTCCTTTCAGCAATATCCGGCACTAGATCATATAGCTCTATTCGCCCAATCTTGGTTAGAAACGAACGTTTCGGATTCAGAGTTGAAGACTGGCCATCATCAAGTTCCGATATTAATCCTCTGGATTATGATGTA
>JAFELO010000155.1:910834-924212 GCA_017140195.1 Eumaeus atala
ATAAGTAGTAGTAGTAGTAGTAGTAGTAGTAATACAATATATTATAATGAAGCTATTGGCCGACCTATGAGTGTAAATGTCCGTGTTGATTAACAGGGGAGGAATAAGAGAAAGACATTATTCTGTCTGGCAAGAGCATTGCTCAGAGGAATATGTAATATAAAAAGTTAAAAAGGAGACAGATATTAGCAAACATTTGCTTTCTATTCGACTTGTACGGACGCGTTTTCGGCTGGCTTCCCTGGAGATATAGATATATATCTGATATACTATATCTATTCTATCTATGTGGCTCTGTCTCCACTCGAATTAGCCGTTGAAATAGCCGAAAGGGTTGATTTGTGTATGAAATATCAAACAGTTAAATTTGGACGGAGAAATGCTGAGAAAAAGACAACGTGAATATTGTATAACTTTTGTTATGGCACAAGTCTAAACTTCGTGGAATTCAGGAGAAGCCTTTCATTTTTTTACGTTCTGCAAAAACGAACTTTTCAAGTTATGTACAAAAAGAGTTTGATGGAATATTTTTTTGTAAAGAAATCAATATGCATGTATGTTTTGCAAAATTGGCTGTTTAGCTTATTGGCCTGTTGCCAAGCGTTGAGATTCGCCCCAGTTCACAAATAACGAAGTGGTTCTATAGGGTTGTCATGAGGCTTCTAAAATCACGGTTACATTAAGTACACTTTATGGAAAACAGTTTAGTAACACGACCATCGAAATAGCTTTTTAAATGTGATTATATTTGACTGATTAAGTACGCGCAATTACAATCGTACCTTGAACCTGGAAAACCGAACAATACGGTTTCACATAGCTTATACGTCATTAAAGTACGAATTTCCTGAGAAGCAAATCAGGGCTTCATTGGAACCTGTGAAGTGTCCCTATAAGTACCTTTTATACAATGATCTAAGATAGAAAAGGAACTTACAAGATTATGAATAAAGTACCTTTTTTTTTTGGTGACGAAGGGGAATGCATTTACGGATGATACCTGGGAGCCCGGGTAGACTCCCAGACCTATGTCGGACTCGGCCATTGGATAGCAATACCAACAAAACCCCTAAGGGAGCCCTCAGCCGCTATAAGATCCGGGACCCTACAGGTCCCGGATCTGTAGGCAACAGGACCCCTCCAGAGACAGGCTGGCTTCGGCGAAAAGGCCAGACTTCACCTCCTCGGGGACCGTCCGGCTACGCTATGACAGCCCCCACGACGCCGTGTCCTTATGAAGTGGACCGGTTTCCCATCACGGCCCTTGCACGGAACACAGGAGCACCACTAAAGGCGCTGAAGATGGCGCCTCCTTCGTACCCCCATTCGTCATCGGCGGGAGGCCGAGTCGGCAGCCTCCTCTCTCACCCGCTCGTCGGCTTCCTTCTGGGGCATGAAGTACCTACGTGAGGCGATAAGAGTCTATAAAGTTTGGAATAAAACTTCAAAGAAATAAAATATAATCTTAGAAATAAGTTAACAACACAGCCTTTAACTTGTATCTGCTTATAAAGAATGAGATTGTCCGGTAACACGTTCATTCGCTGCTAAAACGATTTGCTGACAAGAAATTTCGTGATTTCGTAAGCTTTTTTGCCTTTTTATCCGTTTCGCCTAGTTCTCTTGGTGATTGACCAAAAAACTGTCCCGCCGGTCATTGGCTTATAACACGCAATAAATGTCTGTGTGGGAAGTCATACTACAACAAGTATATTACTTTTACAATGTACGTGTATTTCCTACTAGAATTTTCTTATTCCGTTTTATGAATCTATTTTAGTAGCCCTTAAGAATATCAACACTTTTACGAGGATTGTATAGTAGTAATAATAATTAGCGATTTCCCAGTGATCGGAATGTCAATCATAAAGTAAAACCTTTTATTTTATAAAACATCTATTACACAAAACAAAGCATGTTTTTTATGTTCCTGAACGTATGCTGTGGAAGTGAAGAGAAGCCCAATACAGCTTCATGGGATTGCTATGCGTGCTCGTCTGGCGACGAGACTAGGTTTGAGGTCGAAACGGGGACCGAACCCCCTCTCTCTCGCAGATGGGAGAGCTGCATCCCGATATGAGGAGCAGGACATGGTAGAGTGTTTTTACATTACAAACACTCTAATTTAACTATTATTATCATGGCCATAGGGACGAAGAGGTCCCTCCTGCCCCGCCTCTGACGTCGGGCGCTGCTCGCATGCGGTAGGTAAAATGGCCTCGGCGCTGACGTGAACGTTTGACTCATGGAGAGGATCATGACCAGGCGAAAATGAATGTGTGCGTGCCATATGAATGTGTGCGTGCCGTATGAATGTGTGCGTGCCGTATGAATGTGTGCGTGCCATATGAATGTGTGCGTGCCGTAGTGTTCGTGTCGTATTCTTGAAAGTGATGAATTTAGTGCATCTTGTATTGAGATGTACGGCTACGGCACATCCTCTTCTCCATAGAATCTTCAACTGTAACAGATTTCAAACTCCTTTCTTTTCTTTCAAATTCGCGCGATTCTTTAAAAAGGAAATGTAATTTTTTTTCTTCACGCATTAATGTATAGATGTGCACATACACATGCACTTGTGTGCAACCTCCTGCGCACATAGACCGTCGTAAAGTCACACATTATATACTACCGCGTTTCGTGAGAGTTTTCGATACCCCACTGGAGGGGACGAGGGAAGAGAGCACCACGTCTGTTGTTGGCGATGGGCATCTGACTGTTCGTCTGTCCCCTTATACTAAAAATGAAATAAAAAATTACATTAGCATATATCACTTCTTGTTGAACGCAAACAAGATAAGTTGCAGTATGACTCACTAAAGTTACAAGACGGAATTAGGGTAGTTATTGTATCCGCGAATTGACTATTCACGAACATTAACCAACGCACAACCGAAGCATTAATATGCTTCGCTTGTGCAAGTTGTATCCACGTACCCACGTGGTGGTTGCCCTCATGTTGGCTTTATCGTTGGTCGGATGTTATGTATCTATGGTGGATATGGATATGGATATCTTATATCAAATGGGGACAAAAGAGCAATTGGCGCATGCGGCGACTGCCCAGGACCATTAAAATTTCCTCGGTGAATGGTTATGAGAATGTGCCCTCCTTCATGCCATTTCCCCAATGGACTACCACAAGAGATGCGATAGCAAAGCCATCGCTCTTAAGTCGATGATCTCTCTCTCTCTCTCTCTCCTGATCGAAAAGTACATCCCTAAAGACCTCTGCAATAGTACTATCTCTTACCAAGAGAGTTGTAGACATCATGATTTAGAAGTCAAAAAGAAATTCCTTTTTCATAGTCCATATTCTAAAAATTGACGGAAATTGTACCTATGTTATGTGCCTCCTAAAATCTTTTTTGCGTGACTTTTCTTTTCTGACGTGGAACCATATCGACATAGTAATGTCTACGGCCAATTGTGACATCCGCAGCAGAGCCGTATGTGTGTGTGTATGATCAATGAATGCGAGCCTGCGTAATGGATCCACGTGCTTATTACAAAAAAGTGACAATGACGAAGACGAATGCTATAATGTTGACTTGGTAAAATCACAGTACACACAGCGGAGTACAATTGAGTAATTGAGCGAAGATTAACTAGTAGAGCCGTGCGGTTTCACCCATAATTCCGTACCTATTGGTACACTTGTAGTTATCCAAAACATTCAATTTATTTCGGATAACTATAAGATCCATATAACAATCCCGATGAATATGGCCATCATACACACAAATAATTTTTCAAATCTAACTTGTACAGCGCTTTGAAACGAACAAAATCTTCAGCTATATGTTATTAGTATGAATATAACACCGCAATGGCGGTCGGTAGAGGGCGTTAGCACCTGTTTCGTTCAGAAATTACGAGAGCAAGTACATATGAAACCAAGCAGACTTATAATAGTTAACTGTAAAGAAAATAAAATATAAAGTTTGATACTGTCGCCATTGTAGATTATAAAATATAAAGTTTGACACTGTCGCCATTGTAGGAAGAAATATGTCATTTTTACATTATGGTCCGCACACACGATAACTTACTACTTTTTACACTTCAACATTTTCGCTGGCTTATTACACGGTACGCTTTTTATATAATTTGAGCACGCATTCATTAACGTGGAAGGCAGCGGAACGCATACAGCCTCCGTTGCTGAGCACTGTAATGACGCCAGTGCACGCTTAGATAATTACCACTGCCTTCTTTCTTATGTTGCGTTAACCTTAATAGCATATGTTTATGTTAATTTTAGTACTTTCTTTTTAATATCTTCTTTTACGTGAATAAGATCTACTGGTAATGGAGTTTTATTTTTAAGTAAACTGTTAACCTCAATGGCCTTTACGGTTGAAGTGAGGTAAATGAGACTTAAGCTCGTTAACGCGAAAGTCCAGAGCTCTCTAGAGTTGGTAAAACAGAAATAAGAGAATCAGTAGATGAACTCTTAACATTTTTAGTAGAAGTGTGGTACGGAGGTTATAGCTTTGAATTCATAAGGTCGATTTTGTGGTATAAGTGGAATAACAGCAATAGGACTGACACTGCGCTCATATATATCCTCCTCTCCTGTAATAGTCCAGTCCACTCATATACCGCTCGATGCGCGGCTTTATACCGGTCACTTTACGGCGGTGTCATGTGAGCGAGAGTTACCTCCATGGTCGTGCCGATTCCAGTTGTAGCCTTTACCACACGAATGCTATTTAACAGTATTTTTAAATCTTCTAACATATAGGCTCTGAACATTTCCCAGTATGTTAAGATAGACGCGTGAGCGGAAGTGCAAGCATGGCACCACTTTTTGAATTCATTCAAATTTTTTTATAGCATAAGGGTTTACCCAACGAGCAATCGGAGCCTTTTGACCAACGCCTTTTTCGCTAACAGCGCTCAATTGCCCTGCTATCACCCTCGCCCCGCCCAATGTGCCACCGGCTAGTCACAAACCGCATGAAACGCGACAGCGACGCTGTCACTTTACCCTGGTATCAATTGAGCGAGAGGGACTTCCCCCTTCGTGCCGCCACAATTCCGTTGCATAGGAGGACGTAATGTCATGCACCATGCATGGCACTACCTCCTCCTGTGCAGCATGGCCATACCCCTGCCTAAGTAAGCGGGAATAAATTAAGTAAGGATTGGATACGTCTAATTAAAAGTAATAGTTGTCAAATTTGATTTACTCGGTAACGGGACGCGAGTAAACAAGTCGGACGCGACAGCTCCGCGTACCGTCAGTTGTTTAATGGCGACATAAAGTTTAACAAGGTTGTCGGACTCATATTTTAGACGGAGTTAGGGGACGATCACACGGTGCCTTGATTCAACGTTGCCATTTTTATGTATTGGTGTGAGCGATAGGAACCTGGATAGGATAGGATACAGGGCTTTAGGACATAGGCATCTAATACTTTATAGGATTTCTATATAGCTTGTATAAACTTCCTTATTGTAAGGCCAAATATTTTATTTATATCGCACTTATAACGCGGTTATTCCAATACTATGATGGTATTTTAATTTGAAAATATATAAAGTCTGCTGGTTTATTCCATGTTTATTTTACAATATTATGTCGATCATCTACACGACTTTACAGTCGGGATGTATGTGGGCGTCGGTAGTTGTCATAAGGCACCGATACCTCTTTTGCACCCCTAAACTAAAAGAAAGTCAATGTTGATTGACAAATTAGTAATTGGAAATAACGATGGTGAGGCGTGTCCTTAGGCTAAAGTAAAATATAAAGATCGAAATCGGAATCATTTACCAGAAAGTGACTCGTCTGCTCGCATCTTCAGCAGTAAAACTATGTCAATTATCTAGCCCCACATTAGTCACAGTTTCTAGACTTTCTAGGGCGCCGCCAGTGCATATATTTTATAAACAATACATTTTTACCGGAGCACTCAGCACTCACTCTATATGTAACTGCCCGCAATAAATTATATGAATTAAGTAACACGCGTGTTATATTTTCAACTAAATATTAAAGTTATGGTAGAAAATATACAGTCTTGAGAAATCCTTTAATATTATCTCACACAAAACCGGCGCAAAGTAACCGCTATGATGTCGGGTTTCATGCGGTTCTCGAGAGTTATTCACACCTAAAGGTTAGGTACAAGGACATTTATACCAAAGGAATTGTATTACAACATTTTCAGTTTCTTACGGGACAGACAGCAGGGCTTGTTGGTAGGGGTACTAATCTCTAGGTTTGAGTTCTTATCAGAAGGGTTTAATGAGAACCTAGTGAGTTCTGTGTGGGCAAGTCGAATCGCAACATCCTCTATGTGAAAGATATAAAAAACAGAGAGTTTTCAGGCACAGAAGATAATAACAAAAAATTCTAAATAATTATCATATTTTATATTAATTTTTTTCATATACTTATGAAAAAAATGACAAAACACAGACTATATGTCTCTTTCAACTACAGCGTTATATATTAATAAAGATCTCTTGTTTAAATGAATTTAATCATGCCGTCAACAATTACGTAACTTTATAACGCTTTTTACGCTGCTCAAATCGCTGAGTCGTCCGTTCCATCAGAGTGCTAGAACAAAAAACCTAGGTATTTTGTGCTGCGAGTGCATGGAGTGGGTTCAACGACCTCGCCGCGTCGGCCACGATGAATTGATTCTATGATTGAAACACCAGTCACATCAAATCGAAACGAATCGGTATTATCTTCAGAACGGTTTATATTTCTATCTGGAGCATTTTCTTTACATTTACAATTTTTATCGCAAATCAGGTCGTTAAACGTGACCGGGAAAAAACCTAATAGGGGTTGAGTAAGGACAATAAGGAAGTTATACTTTTTACGAGCATTTTAAGTAATATAGATTTCATTTAAATAGAATATGGGGGCAAATGAGCAATCGAAGCATTTGTACGACTACTGACGCCCATGGACATCCACATAATTACTATGCCGATGCGTTGCCCTCCTGTAGCCCCCAATGGGACACCGGCTACACACAAACTGCACGAAATGCGTCATTGAAGATGTCAGTTTACGGCGGTGTCAAGTGAGCGAGAGGTACCTCCTCGGGTGTGCCGGCACAATTGTGTTGCATAGGAGGATACCACGTCTTATGCAGCATGGCACTACCTCCTGAAATAGATTCTGTAGGCTAGTAGAGTTTTTATAGCTCAGGTTTCCTCCCCCTGTGCTGTAATGCAGAATAAACGAGAAAATGGAGACATGCGGTGAGTACTGCACGTACTGTAACATCCGCACGGTCCATGGTAAAGCCGATGCGTTCTTCATCTCCTCCCTCAATGGCCATCACTTTTAAGGCGGTATCATGTGAGTGTGATGTGAAACTTAAAAGTGTTTCGTATCTAAGATTATTTATGGTATTTTTTTCATTTATTTTACAAGGCTCTCATAATATAAGACTGCTTAAATTAGTAAATACGAAATAATTTTACTAATGATATTCTATAGTTACTATTAGATAGAGTAAATAAATCAGCATAAAATAAGATTTTTTCAAAGCCTGTATATTTTTACATCAATACGCATCCACATAAAAGTTTTAATCACAATGCACAGCAATATTTATCGTAAGCTGTGTTTGTAACATACACATTTTTTTTTGTTAATTAAATTAATTTATTCAGATATGTTACGTAGACATATGGTGTACGCATTGTGGTAATCTACAATAAGGTAGTGCGTACACCATAGGTGTTTTTATAGGCCCCACCACGGTTCAAGCCTTGTCGTGGCGGTGGGGCTCAGTAGCCTGGGGTTATCCGAGACACTTTGGGCGAAGCCAATTGAACCGAGGAGGTGGCGGCTCTTAGTATCCCTCTTATAAGAAGAGGGGACAAAAGAGCAAAAAGTGGCGGCGCTTTTGCGCACGGGGCAAGGGGGCGAGGATGGGAACCTCACCTCATTGCACTGTCCTAAGGTCGGTGGGGTTGTCCTGTGGTGCGGGACAACCCCATCTGTGGAGGTGGAGTCGGTCCCTTCGGGGGCTGACTTGCCGTCGAGGTGCCCTGATGATTTGTTGTTCCGGGGCACCTCATCAAAGGCGGCACTGGTGGCACTCGCGGTGGTTTTTGTGGTTATTCGGCACTATATAATGTGCCGCGAGCCCCATTTGGCCATTTGACCATTGGACCCCACCCAGGGCCCAGTGAAGGCGCGTAAATGCGTTTCCCCGCGTCAAAAAAAAAAAGTGGTTTTTATAGGACAAACGAACTGTCAAAAGCTATGCTAACTACCGACGCACATTAACATCTGCATACTTCTCCGGTCGTGCCGGCATCCATGCAGCTTGACACTACCTCTTACTATATCTACCCGTAATGTACATCTTAGGAACACGATGGAAAACGGTAATTCCATAATACCCATTAAGATTCAAACATGTAAATCTTCGCGTCGGCTAACATATCAAAGCCCCTGTAAAGTGGTCAAATAATAATTTGTCCGTCACACAAATGCGTGCAATAAATGTGCGATGAGGCCGGGAGCGGGCGGCAGCGGAAGTGGTCAAGTGCAGTTGTGTTAGCGCTAATGATGACATCGCGATGGTGTCGATGATGTATTGATCTCGCCTGCTCGCCTTGGAATGTGTCGTGCGGCGTGTGCCGTGCGTAGGGTTACCAACTGGATATAACGCGTTTATTTATCGAAGTTTACTACTTATGAAAACATTTATACAGCATTCAAAATAAAGAGTAAAATCGTGCAAAAACCGGTCGAGTGTAAGACCTGCGTTACTCCATACCGCACTCACGTCGCTCATGTGTAAACTCCAGCCATATTTCGGAGCTGACAGACCCATTATTTATTTTTCGTTTTTTACTGCAGAGGGAGCTACCAGGCCAGGTACCAGAGGATATGTACAGGTATTAATAACACAAGTTTTCTTTATTACGACTTTTAAAACGGAGTTCCGTCCGGATCACATAGGGGTGTCAAAATTGATATCGATTAAAATAAGCATTCACACTCTTAAAATATTCCTCTTAACGTTTTTAATCTATTATCTATATAATGATTATTATCAATTTGGATTGAGAATGAAGAAACCAGCCAAAAGTCCCTTTTATAATTTTTACAATAAAAGAACATATGTACAAAAAATACCATAACAATGAAGTGTTTTTTATGAAATAATATCTATAATTGTTTCCAAGGTATTTAGAATTGAATAGTATGTTGATTTATGTGTGTAATGTTGGTTAGGTATTTAAAGTATATTGATTTATGTGTGTAATGTTGGTTAGGTATTTAAAGTATATTGATTTATGTGTGTAATGTTGGTTAGGTATTTAAAGTATCCTCTCCATGGTTCGAGCTTTGTCGTGGCGGTGGTGCTCAGTATGCTGGGGTGAACCCAGGCGAAGCCAGTTGAACCGAGATGTCTGATCTCTGTACACTTCTTATAAAAAAGGGGCTAAAGAGTAAGAGGAGGAAGCGCTGTTTGTAACCCTCTAGTAGGATCAACAGGAGTAGTCTATAACGTATTAGGTACCCACTCCAGCAATTGCTTGCGTTCAACTTAAATTTTTATGCACGTAACTAAAACTATTGCCTAAATAAAATTTTATCGACTTATCCATATTTCAAATTCCCCAGTTTGACCTTCGTTGTTAATTTAAGATACATTAGTGAGGATAATGTTCGAACCTTGAAAGTGCTATGACGCAAAATTTTTATGTATTGTATGTATAATTTTAGGTAGATACGTCAAACTTTTCAAGTTAATTATTTCGAATAGGTAGATTTTTGGATTCTTATTTATGTATAAACTTCATTTTTTTCTTTGTTTTCAAATAAATTCTTAAGCAATCCGTTTACGAATTTCTTTTTCGGTTATTGGTTTGTTTAAACAAAAGTAAAAAATAATCATTTTGAAGTTTACACCGTCTATAATCTACACTCACTAAAAGAAGTGCCTAAACTTTGGAAAAATAATTACAAAGCCTGCCAAGTGCGAGTCGATCGCGTCTATTAAGGGTTACATACCATTATCAATGAAAAATAAAATAAGATACTTTTCTTGTGCGGTAGTCAAATTAAATAATTATTTTATTTTGTTTTTTAGCATTTTCTGCTGGTGATACATGTGCAGAAGGACAGCGGAGTCTTAGTAATAGGGTTCCGTTTTGTCCCTATGGGTACAGAATTTCTAAGGGTACAGAAAATTCTAAAAACAATAATCTCATATGAGTAGGGTCAAATCAATTTTTTTACGTACGTTTCACCCCTAGCCGTATGTGATGTATGGAAGCGTCACCGCCGACTATCGCGTTGCATTCTTCACAATGCAACACATAGGATAATGATGGACGACCCTCGCTGTTGAATGTGGAAGCTTTACAATCGATTATCATCACTCGATGAATTATTCGATATTTGTTATGGAATATGGTAGCTGATTTCTGTTCGATGGGAGATACAGTATATGATCGACCGTCTAGGTTTAGCAGTGATCAAGTTAGTAATAAGTGCTGTGAGCTATGGGAGAAGATAAGTATAGCTTCAAAATTGACATTTTAAATCTAGTGTTGTATCTAATAACATATAGTTCGGATAATAACAGCCTTGCTCTTATCTAACATGTTTGACAGTGACACAAATTGTGTATTACACAAGTTTTGACATTGTGAATATGACAAATGAAATTAACAAAATCTAATGCATATTATTTAAAAATATCTCCTATATCCTGCACTTCTTCTACATAAAAACTGCAAGTGTGCCAAGTTTCTATACCCTTCCGCGCAATTTTCTTGAAAAGATATGCAAAGCTTTTGCTTCATGTATTGATGTAATAATTTACTCTTTTACTTTACGTACGTCCACGTGCTTACCAGGCCATTGATAACTGGCCCAAACGACGAACTTAAAAAAATATAGGCAAACAAAATTTATTACATTATATTCCTTTTCGAAAGTAGTACGCCAATTTGAATTTATTCCGACCGATAGAATTTGTATGACCTTGAAATTTCTTTGCCGTAAATCTTCTCAACAGAGGAAAGAAACGGAATTCGTGCGGTGATAAAGTTTTACATTTTAAAAGGGAAAACAGCAACTCAGATTAAAGTCAAGCTAGACAGTGCCTTAGATAATACAGCTCCTGCATTAAGTACAATTCACACCTGGGTAACTGATTTTAAAAGTGGGAGACAGAGCTGCGAAGACGCCAACAGGTCTGTCCGTCCAAATGAAGTCATGAATTCAGACATGGTGAAAAAGATTCAAAAATCGTTTTGAATTATCGGCTCTTAAAGTAGCGGCAGATAGCATAGACAGTAAACATTTCCTATGAACGTGCTTTTAACATTTTGCAACAACACTTGCGAATGAAAAAACTGCGCGCGATGGGTGCCGCGCTTGCTCACTGATAACCAAAAGCAACTCGGGTGGACGATTCGTCGAAGTGTTTGGCGCTGTTTAAGCGTGATAATAACGAGTTTTTGATGCATTATGTGACAGTAGAAGAAACATGGGTACATCATAATATCACTAGAGGATAACCCCACCGTCTTTGACAGTGCAATGGGGTGAGGTTCCCATCCTCGCCCCTTGCCCCATGCGCAAAAGCGCCACCTCATGTTGCTCTTAGCTCCCCTCTTCTTATAAGAGGGGTACGGAGAGCGATTCCTCCTCCTGAACTTTAAGCCTCCTAAGGGGGATCTTCTTATGAAAGGGGTGCCTCTTATAAGAAGATCCCCCTCGGTTCAATTAGCTTCGCCTGGGTTTACCCCAGGCTACTAAGCCTTGACCACGACACCAGCACCACGACACGGCTTGAACCATGGTGGTGATGCATGGCACTACCTCCTCCTATGAAGCATGGCTTCATAGGAGGAGGTAGTGCCATGCGTGCACTTCCACTTCTCACTACCTTGTAGGAAACTCCCGGGCACAAGTAGTGGCCGTTGTCGATCCTGGAGACACAGGAATAGTAGTGGTAGGTCATGCCCATTCTAAAAAAACCCATTTTGTGCAATAAACCTGTCACCGGAGATACAACTTTCTTTCATTTAAGTCTCACAGACCTGATAGTACAGCAGTACGCTTCGTGTGAAAACTAAAAATTGATTATTATCACGACACATTTGATGACCAGCTCATATGATGAGGCTGAAGATTGGAGTACGTGCTTAACGCCGTGGGACAGGAGTTGCAATTTACTTTCCAACGTTTTAGAGAAACTCAGTGAATTAGTGTAACAAGATTGTTGCGTAATTTCTTCTGACGATATAGATATATGAAATTGAAACAGCAACATTGTGATGGCAGATATATCGACGAGACATTAGATAAGTATAATTTTTATAATGTGATTTCACATTACGTTTGGGCATAAGGAGATGATTTGACATGATCATCGAAATTTTATAAGATTAGACGCAAATTACTCAAACGGGATCAAATAAAATCTGGGTAAAAGGTACGATTTTTCTGTACCCTATGATGTTGATACATTAGTATTAGACGTAAATTTCAGATTAATCCTTCCACGTTCGAAGGTAAGGTACAGTTTCACCGTGTCCATATGTGCATCTGTCCGCGGTTTAGCTCAAAAATTTATAACCAGAACTACAAAAAACAGTATGTAGCAGTTGTGATTTTGCATAGGCATAGAAGTTAGTCACGCGGACAAAGAACTAAACTAAGTTTTTTTTCATAATCAACGTAATATGTTTGGGGGTACCCTTAACCAACTAAATGATTGTTAGAAATTCAAACATCACGACAGGAGGGTCAAGTGTGGAGGGGGGGGGGACATTCACTATGAACTAAATAATTGCTAGAAATTCAAACATCGCGGCAGACTACTGCCGCGATGTTTGAATTTCTAGGTACTAACCTATATACCTGGGTGGATTGAAACCCACTTGCCTAAAACAGATTCATTCAATTCTACAAATCAAATCTACTCACATTATTTAGTACTGTTCAGCCTAGTTAATTGTATGAAATTCGAAACGTGAGCGATAATTAGTTGCGATTTTATAATTTTTTTTTAACAAAGCAATCAGACACATCACTGCTGGTCATCTCAATGGTCATCTTGCCACACCCTGTCGAAGGCCTTCTCCATGTCGAGAAAGACTGCGACAGAGTGTCTCCCCTTGGTCATCTCTACAGACAAGTGGTGGATCACCGGCGTCAGTTGCAACGTGGTCGAGTGGCCGCTCCGGAAGCCGAACTGTTCGTCCCTTACGGGAATGTACAGCTTCAGCCTCCGAAGCAGAAGCCTCTCGAACAACTTGGCGATGTGGGACAGCAGCGTTATCGGCCGGTAGCTTCCAGGCAGGCTTCGGGGCTTGCCCGACTTCGGCAGAACGATGACCCTCCCCTCTTTTCAGGTCTCCG
>JAFELO010000155.1:924989-936779 GCA_017140195.1 Eumaeus atala
CGTTTGCTTCGTCCGAGTTCTAAACACGGCACGGAATAACCATTATTCCGGACCGCGTTCCGAACAAGGACGAGAGGGCTGGGGCGCAAGCGGGACGACACTATCGCTCCCTCACCTTCCGGCAAGAGAGGGACAGCAGGCACTTCCGAGTGCGTTAGTGTGGATCAGCAATCAGACATAGTTCCTGCAAGTGGAGCAAATCCAGCAGCGTGCCGTAGTGAAGTACCTCCATAAGAAGGGCTTGTTAACGAAAGCCATCCATGATGATATGGTCAGTACTTTAGGAGATTCTGATCTGTCTTATTCATCCGTCAAAAATGGATACTGGAATACAAGTGTGGTAGAGGGAGTGTGAAAGTTGAACCCCGTTCTGGAAGGCCCTCGACGTCCAGTACTGAGGAAAATGTTCAAAAATATTTGACTTAATTATGGGAGACCGCCGATTAAAAAAATTAGAGAGATATCAGAGATTATAGGCATCTCATATGAATGAACCCGAAACACCATAGTGAAAGAATTGGGTTTCCACAAGGTGTCAGCGCGGTGGTTTCCGGGACTGCTTTCAGTTGAACAAAAAAGAACGCGATTGACTATTTCACTTAACTGTTTGGAGTTATTTGGAGCCAAATACAGATGATTTTTTGTATAGGTCTGTTATAATGAACAAAACAATGGGTTCACTAATGTACGCCAGAAGCAAAACAATAACCGTAACAGTGGCGAGGGCCTGGTTCACCACTCCCTAAAAAAAGCTAAGGCGATTTTGTCGGCAAACAAGATAATGGCTTCAGTACTCTCGGACTCGTAGGGTGTTATTATGATTGATTATCTTGAAGGGGGTCAGACTATAAAGTCTGATTACTACTGTGCTTTACTGCGTCGTTTATGAGAAGAGTTAAAATGATACACGAGAAGAAGAAATGAAATGATAAAAGATAAATACGAGAAGAGGAATGCTCAGAAGAAAAGTCCTGTTGCATCAAGATAACGCCAGTCTTCACACGTCTGTGCAATCAATGGCTGTCCACATTTGTGGCTTTGAACCATTACCGCAACGGCCTTATTTTCCTGATCTGGCACCGACAGACTTCGTTCTGTTCCTTAACCTAAAATAAGACTTTTCGACAAACGTGAAGGTCAAAACAACAGTAGACGCAGTTTGACTTTATGGAGGGATAATTTTTGTTAACGGTCTAATGCTTTAAATGGGAGATAGCAAAAGTGCATCGAAATTGATGATGATTATGTAGAATAATAAAAATATAACAGATTTAGTATGTGTTTATTTTCCTGGTTAGGCCGAATATTTTTCAATCCACCCTCGTATAACGCAATTAAAAGGAAGACACTTATGTTGGCTATGTAAGTTTCAGTAATAGTCGGCCCAATTTCATTGAAAAAAACTTTTTCTATGTAAGGCTCAAAATAGCAATTGTATGGGAAGTCAAATTAGTTATTGTGTTGTCCTTTAGTTACAGCATGGCAGGGAAGTCTCGGTAGGTGAATCTGACTCGCAATTGTCTGTTAAAACTATGGTACCTTACCCTAAAATTTTTCTACATTATAATTAAGTTTTTCGAGGGTATATATTTGTATATAACGGAAATATCGTTTCCTTGGTCAACTTACAGACCAAATAACTGGACAGGTTTTTAAACGGTTTATTTAGCACATCCTGTTTGTTTGTTTGGGTCTAATTTATTAATTGAAATTGAACCCTCTTCCCGTTAACCGATTGATCTGAAATTTGACATACGCCTTTGATTCTGGTGACAATACAATTATCCATATTCAATATTATTGTGAACCCAAGATGGCTGTCGCTACATGGTGGCGCACAACTTAGTTTTTTTCAATCCCATCGATATGGGTATCAAATGAAAGAGCTTTTCAAGTAGAATTCAGTGCATTATGCAAAATCAAAATCAAAGATGGTCACTGCTACAAAATTGATGATAATATAGTTTCAATCCCATCAATATGGGTATCAAAATAAGTGGCTTGATAAGTATAATACAATATACTATACAAAATTACAATATGAATCTCCCACCCAAGTCAAGATCTGGTATCCTGTCGAGAACTGCATGGCGTCAGGGTGGCTAAAAATGATACGTCGCTAGGGGGACACCACCCAAGTTTAGGTAGTTAATGGCGCTATAGGATATATCAATGAAATCGTTTGGCCCCTATTTCGTCGAACTCAGATGTACGCAACAGACGTACCTTCGGTTCGAATCGACTGTGCAAGAGACGGCGTACATCTTATACACCCGAAAGCCATACGGTTTTCAGCCAAATTTAATTAAGGGACGGCTGAAAGACGAATGTTGCCCTTAATATTGTTATGGGCTTCCACGGTGCGTAGAAACAAAAACTAAAATCAAATCGTGGGGCACGTACACCTTAAATGAATTTTGGGTGACCTTGGGATTAACTGTATCTTATTTATTGAACAATAAAATGATAACTTTAAGATAATTTTAGTTTTAAGGGTAGTAAAGATTCTACAAGGCAAAACCTTTAGATGGCTCATGCAAATGAGTTCATGTTTTGGTTTTAGTTTGTGATTGATATACTTTCGTTCGTAACCCCCATTCATGGACGACACTTGCTACTGATCACTGGGTGGGTGAAGTCACATGCCAAGTCTTTCGATATTATAGTAGATTTGATATTATAGTAGTAATACTAATTGCACGATTTTCTTTTAGTTTAATCAATGCACATGTTTAAAATTTGTACATTTCAATAATGACGTCTTTTGTCATAAGTGTTTCTATAAATGTATATTGTATTTTCAGGAATTTATGTGACCATAGATATTTCCAGAAAGAAAGTAGGTTACGAGTTATTTTATTTTGAAAATATAATAATGTATACATATTGGTACCCATGACGGTATCCATGAAATAATTTTTAGCTTTTAGTACATTTATCTGCAATATAAAATCGTTAAATTCAATTTTTTTTAAATGTTTTATAACATTTGAGATGCCATTTGTTTCGTTGTGGTAGGCTAGTGACACTAGTATATGAAAATATATTTTAAGCAGTCAGGTTATGTGGTTTCAATCGAGGGTTAGTAATTTTTTTTAATCTTTTCCTTTACTGTCTACGCTCGTCATATAAAACATTAAAGTACTTTATCAGATTCGGTTGAAGAATCCTATATTTATCTGTATACGTTTATCTGTATTTATACCGAAATCATGTTCAGCTGGTTAACGTGAAAGCAAATAAACAAAATATTCATATTGTTTCATAAATATATAGATATTTCTCGTATTGCATATAAATGTGTAGATAGCAATTTATATCTTATGTATAAAATTCTCGTCTCACGATGTTAATTACCTTACTCCTCCGAAAAGGTTTTAAGGATATTTATCAAAATTTATATCCATATTCAGTCGGTCGGCAGTGTGATAATCGGCTACTTTCTATTTTTCATACCCCTAAGTGATAAGGGTTGTTCCCTCAATCGGGCAAAACAACGTATACCAGGTCAGATACTTTTAATATAATATGCATACGATTTTCTCATTTTAATAAAATAAAATATAACTATAGGCACACTACGGCATGCTCACAATGCAATGTCATTTCGTTTTTGTTTAAGTACCTTCATAAAGCTTTTTTATAGTTAAGATCTAATGGTGATCACTAGTAATAAAATATAATATAAAATACCTCTAGTGTAATATAGTTTTTTATTGCAGTTTATATCCGCGCGACTAGTAGTCTCAGTATATTAATAATTAGGTATGAAAAGTTTAACCGCACTAGTAGTTATGGGTCAGTAATTAATGTTCTACGCCTCGCTTGCAACTGATGGCGAGAAGTCGTTGCCATCTCGATCATCGTCCCCAAACACTATTATTTGATGAAAGAATCTCGCCGGTTCATCTTAAAGAAGTGTGGACGGATTCCTTCAGCGATTGGCTAAGCTATTGCTTCGCTAAGGGCTGTCGGTCCATTATTTAAAAATACTTATACAAAATATACAGACATCGCAAGATAAATAAAAGGTTATAGCGGCATAAAAATCCAAAATTGAGATCTGATTAAAATAAAGAATTAGCGATTTAAAGTGTATATTATTAAGTAATACTTAAATAATCTATCTATATGCTGGTTCAATGTAAATAACTGTATTACTATATAAAGTAATGATATATTTAAATTATTTAAAAATGAATCGCTGAATGTGTTGTTCCCAAGCGCAAAGCTCGAGGCCGACTCGACAGATTTGTGAGAATAACGTGAAAAAATTTCAACTTTATCCATTACTTCCATGGAATCTTACACAATCGAATTCGCGCAACACTGCTTGTATGTAATACCATTTATTACTTATTGACGTCAGCAATATATGAGATATAAATTTGGAAGTACTTAGTCTTTTTTGAGGCATAGGAGACAAAGGAGCATCGCAGCTGTCTGGTGACTACGGTCGCCTAACAATATCCATATCCGCAGATGCATTGCCCTTCTTCAATCCATTCCTCTAATGGGCCTTCGCCCATCATGTACTCACAGTCCACATGAAACGCGACACCTATACTTTTAAGGTACCATGTGAGCTTAAGGGACCTCCCGGCCGTGCTGGATCAATTCTGTTTTAACTTTCTACCTCTTAGATATTATTCATAAATTATTATATGTGAGTCTTTGTGAGTGATGAGTATATGAGTATGTGTATAAGTGGGCAGCCCTAAGCGAAGCAAACGATTGTCCATCGCCGGGAGCGACGTGGTGCGTAAATGACATTCTTGAGGAGATGTTTTTTGGCTTAGACGTCGAGCGGAACGGATGTGAGGTATTCCCATCTGGAGCGCTCCGGCCTCCGCGCTGGGAACGAACTAATGGCCACTATGCAAACAACTACAGCTAAGGGCTCTCTCTTCCTGCCTTTATTGATCAAATTATAATTATGTTCTTATATTAGTTATTGAAACTTGATCAATAAAGAAAATTGAACGATTTAGTTTATGTAAACGTAATTCGTATTTCCACGAGGCATTGCTTTCGTCAATCGATTTTAATCACTTATTTTCGTATGGCCATTTTAATACGCCATCCTAGGAACATGTTGCTCAAGAAGTATATGCTCGGACAGAGATATTTTAAAATAAAATTGAATAAATATGTATAATACTTTGTATTTTTTTACTCAAATAGAAACAGACGCGTAGGTCGTTAGTTTCGAAGATAGCTTATGTCAAAGAACAGGAAGTTAGGTTAGGTTAGTTTTTTGTTGTACCGGTGCACATCACCAAAGGCGGCACTCATGGCACTCGCAGTGGCTTCTGTGGGTATTTGGCACGAAGAAGGCGCCTTGATACGTTTCCTCGCGTCAACAAAAAAGGTTAGGTAAGTTTAATAGTTTACCGTTGAATAAGGTACCGCATCAGAACTCTTGAACTACTATTTCGATTTTGTTGCCACTTTAAGGGCCAATGAAAAGGAATATACAACAAAGTGTTAGCAAAATATTTTCTTAGAAATTTCTATTTTATTTAGAATACCACACACCACACACCCCTCTCGAAAAAAAATTTCAGCCCTCATTTACCTGTGTGGAGCCAGGTGTGCTGCTCACACTAATTTTATCTTTCAAAAGCGTACTTCCCTGCCTCCCAACGTACAAATATCAGTAGTCATAATCTCTGAGTAGAAGGTCTGTGACGTACAGATGGGAAGATAGACGGACAGAAAGACTTCATGAAATTATAAAAGCCCCGATTTTTATCGTTTAGCTGCGCCACGTTTAGCTGTAAAAAGATAATCAAGTATTCCGCTTGTTCTTCGTTGCTGAGACCTGCACGAAAACCTTGCCAACGTCTACCGTATTTAGTGCCGGAACGGTCGTATATAACCATCAGGGTGTAAATAATTACTGGTACTTACGTGGGCTGAAGCCTAGAATATTGGTTGTGTACATACGTTTCATAGTATACATAATTTCAATGGTGTGATTGTAAACTTCATGGGTGTCCGTAGTTCACTAATGCTTTATTAAAACATCTGATTTCCATTTGATCCATAGATAGTGATCGAGATAGTTTATTCCCTGTAAGTGCATCGACCGAACAATTTTTATTGTTTACGCCACATTTGACGGCTGAGAGGTTTCGGCACGGATTCGAGAGTTAATCCGATTTTAAAACAATTCGTGACGGCGTTTGGTGCTCGTTTAGTTTCAATTCTAATTGATAAATAGCCTATAGTTATTTATTACTCACATACCGAGCTGTTATTAAATATTTAAACTTGCTATGAAGTTATGAACTTATAGCGACGATGAGTCACAGGTCAATATGTAGTTTTTCGATGTAGTCTGACTGTCGAAAAGGAAAATAGCATCTGATACCGATCATACCATAGATCGAACAGTAGATAGAACAGTAGCGCAGCATAGACTCCTTGAGCAGTGGGCTAAGGAGCGTCAGATAAGTTATTTTCTTTCGTTAGAAGAGAGGCTTCACAACACCCGTCTTACTGCCAGTCATTTAGGCAGCAGCGCTTAGGCGTTTTGTCTAAGTAAGCCACTGGTTCCGTACCTGGGCCTGAACAGCTGGACATACATATTATTATTTATAGGGGCAAGCGAACAATCGGAAAGTTTTGGCGACTACGGACGTTCATTTGCATTATTGTCATGCAGTTGCGTTGCCCCCATTTCATCCCATTAATACTACTGCTACTCATAAGCTGCATGCAATGGTAGCATAGCTGTTACTTATATTTTATTTATATAAAACAGAAAAACATAATTATATATTATACAAATGTACACCTGTAACTCGATGGTTATACTTTTTAATTTTAATACAAATTTACTTAACATTTTAATGTTTGTTCTGTACATGTCACGTCTTTGCCTTGAGAGTTGAACGAACTTCTTCGCACTTGTTACCTAGAAATACGTCATTCTCGTTTTGAGTAATATCAAATTTATGAGTCGACGAACATAAGATACCGGCGGTACGGATTTTACTGAACTTACAATTTGATAAACAATCATTTTTATATTTCCGTACCCAAAAAGTACAAACCTACCTATTGCAGAGACTCCGCAGCCAGTGTGTCAGTCACCAGGTATAAATTAAATAATTTTTCATATATATATTGTCACTGTGGAAAACCTTGAAAATGATGTTTTAGAATTTGTTTTCTCATTCTTTTAACATCAATTACTTTCAATACATCTACATAAGATCTCAGATCATCTTCATCAGAAATCGGAAATAATGCGGATTCATTTGCTACTAAAATATACATTGCACTTTTGACTTCAATTATTATTTTATAAATACGATACATCGATATTTTATCCTTGATGTATCGAAGGCCGATACTGATATTTTTAAAATATCGACATTTGTCTCACTTGCGGCATCTATGGAGTTAGCCGTGTGCCACAATCATTACATTCTTGTTTTGATCCCTCTGTATTAATTAATCTCTTTATACAGACACGTCGTTTGTGAAAAGCTTTTGATTAAATTTTTGTCTTTCTTTTGAATTGGCATTCTACGTCTATCGATCGTTAATAAAAGTTGGAATAAATCAGCTTTGCATATATGTAGTAGGCAAAATGCTCTTAGTCAACCAATAGTCTAAAAATTTTATTTAAAGTAGTAAAAATTACTAGTAATAATTAAAAGTTACTAACCTAATTTGTTTCTTTGAGAATGTTCATGATCTATGGCACGGATGCTTGAATGGCAAAATCAAAGTCAGAAATGGCTTAAAGATAGGCAAACAAAATTTATTACATTATATTCTATCATCTTTTCGAAAGTAGGACGCCAATTTGAATTTATTCCATCTGATAGAATTTGTATGAGGGGACCTTGAATTTTCCTTGCTTTAAATCTTCTCAACAGTGGAAAGAAAGGAATTTCATGTGGTGATAAAGTTTTACATTTTAAAAGGGAAAGCAGCAACCCAGATTAAAGTCAAGCAAGACATTGTTATAGCTAATGCGGCTCCTGCATTGAGTACAATTCACACCTGGGTAACTGATTTTAAACGTGGAAGACAGGGCTGCGAAAACGCCTACAGGTCTGGCCGTCCAAATGAAGTCACGACTCCGGACATGATCACAAAGATTCAAACCTCGTATTGAATGATCGGCGCTTAAAGTGGCAACAGATAGCAGAGACGGTAAGCATTTTGAACGCGTTTTTAACA
The DNA here is from genome assembly GCA_017140195.1 of Eumaeus atala. Lineage (NCBI taxonomy): Eukaryota > Metazoa > Arthropoda > Insecta > Lepidoptera > Lycaenidae > Eumaeus > Eumaeus atala. The sequence goes on from JAFELO010000155.1 coordinate 933,192, forward strand.
TTTTACCCCAACATTTACCGCGATGGATGCCGCGTTTGCTCACTGTAAACCAAAAGCGACTTCGGGTGGACGATTCGTCGGAGTGTTTGGCGCTGTTGAAGCGCGATAATATCAAGTTTTTGCGGTGTTATGTTACAGTAAAGGAAACGTGGATATGTCATTATACTCCTGAAACAAAAGAACAATCTAAGCAGTGTACTGAGAGCGGGAAACTTGCACCGAAGAAAGCAAAAACGGTTTTGTCGGCCGTCAAGGTGATGACGACTGTTTTTTGGAATGCTCGAGGGATTACTTTAGCGGATAATTTGCAAAAACGAAAAATAACAAATGGAGCGTATAATGCAAGGTTGTTGCAAAATTTTAGTGAAGAAATCCGAAAGAAGCGGCCCCATTTAGCCAAAAAGAGTGTTTTATTCCACCTGTGTGGTGCGTGGTCGTTTTGCGGTTCGAATTGTTGAACCCGTCAATTGCGGTTCGAATTGTTACCGTATCCCACTATTCCCCAGATCTGGCCCCGTGCGACTTTAACTTATTCCTGATTTCAAGAAATGGTAAGGTGAATGAGTCAAGAAATGGTGAGAAATGGTTAGACAAAACATTTTGTCAAACTGGTGTAACGGCATTGGAGAAGCGCCGAACCAAATGCATCTAGGTAGATGAAAATAGTTTTAATTATATTATTTAAGTTTTTCTTTGTCGTTTTGGATATTTCACAATCACTGCAACTTTACAAGGTAGGTCCGGCCGCATATGGTGTACTGATCCCACCTTCGGACCCCGCAATATCGGCTCGTTTCATTTGACCGTATACAACGTAGAGCGAATCGAATCGTTGACGACAAAGTTATTTCCGGACAGTTCGACTCTTTGGTCCTCCGAAAAGATGTCGGTTCACTGTGCGTTTTTACCGTATTCACTTTGGGGAGTGTTCCGAGGAATTGTTCGGGTTAACGCCAGCAGCAGGATTCCACATTCGGATTCTAAGTTTCACATTCATCACCTTGATGTCCGTAAATCCACAAGAGAGCGGTTTGGACGCCTCTTTTTAGCGCGTACAACTGTATTGTGGAACTTCAAGAAAAGAGCATACCTATCCCTTAAAGACCGGCAACGCGTCTGCAAGACACCTATTATTACAAATGTCTATGGGCGGCGGTAGTCACAACCCACATAGTCGTTTCAACTCTATCTCATAAAAAAGGGGAAGGTTGAGTTTTATACTAGCCACGGGTCAATCTAGTGGATTTGTATTGTCGTTTATTAAAATTACACACTTCGGAAAATTCTCGTCGTCCGACGAGCACTCCTAGCAGTACGGTGAAGTTGTATTGGGCTTTGCTTCGCTTCCACAGCGTAAGTTTAGGGCCGAAAGAAGGGCACCACTGACCGTTACTTTGGCTTGTGTTGTCATAAAGTTTACATAATGGGTAACCAATATTTCTAAAAGGATTATTTCATTGACAGCACCAACAGCTGTGTGCTGAGCCTTCACCTTCTATATTTACTAAGACAGTATTTACTTACTTATAGGTGACAAAAGTTCGTGCGCTTTAAATGAAGTGTTGTAATTTTAAGTTTTTATACCACTTTCTCATAATCCTCCGAAAGTGGGCCTATAGCTGGGTAAAAAATTTATACCTTTTTGTTACGCGTGTTAGCTTTTCATGATGGGAGACAGAGGGGGCTCATCCAAGCGCCCCAAACGGTACTTAAATACAGGTTTCCTTTTCACTGGGGCAGTGAAACCTAACCTATTAATGATTATGATAAAAGCTTATTGGAATTACCCCTGAAGAATTATATTTAAGGCAAGAATTACAAAATGTGAGGAATAAAATCGTGTGAAACATGTAGCTCAGCGTAACGCTTAACAGAGAATATAAAAAATTTAAGAGACGCAGATCTGTTCTATTATTTTACAATTGACGCGATTAGATAGAATGGCATAACGAATCTTCTATATTACGCAGTAATAAATGCCATAATTATGCAGCTTTTTTTAGCTTGTTCTTTGTAGAACTTAAAAACATTATACAATTGCGGATATTTTTTGTGTGAGTGCCCTGGTTTGCCGTCCCCTTAAAATTAAATACATTTTTCATATCGTACAATTAGGCCGCCTAGAGCCACCATACAATCAAAGCGCTAAAAGCCTTATTCAGTTGTAATATTAACAATCGAGGCCATAACATCAAAATATCAATCCAGGATATTACTTTTTTGTGATTAATTTGAACTGCAATTTAGATTTTGAAAAAAAAAAACTATTCAAATCGAGTTCATTAAAACGGCATTACGATTCACTTGAGATAATCTTTGATCGATGCGAAGTCGACGGCGCGTAGTCAAAATACGCGATTCGGTGTAAAACACGAACTGATTTTAACACCGCAGCAAAAAAACTGGCATCGTTTACCTAAACGAAGCATTTCATAAGTTTCGACCAAAGCGATCATTTAGGCATTTTTTTGCATTCGAAAACGCAGACTTACAATTTTCGCAATGATTATAAAAACAAATTTATTGTGTTTTATACTGCTGCTGTTAATACACTTGGTGGTCCAAACGTATTTTATATCTTAATGAAGATCAATCTACTTTGTCCTAGCATTATCCCCTTTGTATGTCAGGTCTTCTATGTCTGCCATAAGGATCGGGCTTAGGTTAGGACCTAAGGGTTTCGCATGGGCGCCAGCTTTCATACAGAGCGACTGGCATCTGACCTCTGCAACCCAAGATGGTAACTAGGCCGAATCCTAGATTAGGTCGAATTATGTAGTTGAATATATGAATCTGGTTTTCCTCGTGAGCTTCCTTCATCGTCAGAGCACTTATAAAATGTACTGAAGTTAGAAAACCTTGTTGGTACATTGCGGAGTTCAAACTTGGACTACTGGAGGCTCTTTTTTAAAGAACATCCATTTCTTTCTTATTTGTCAAGATCTACAAACAGATTTTTATGCTGTATTCATTGATGAAGCAATTCCCGAGGAAGGTTTTGGTACATGATTTGTTAAGGTGCCAATCCGACTTCTTGTATTTCACAGGCGAAGCTGGGCAGGATAGCTAGTACATGTGTAATAGGCAAACTTGATTGACTTATATCACAGCCGAAACGACTGAGCCTAGGAACTTCAAATTTGGAACAGGGGTACGTTTCATAATATAAGTGAGCAATAAGTAAGGATTTTTGCAAATTCTATCCCTAAAGGAGGGCAACATCCCCTCTATTGCACAGGTGGCGGGGATGGGTTGAAGTTTGTATGGAATTTTCTCATGCCTTGACTTATAAACATGAAAGTTGGTATATAAATTTCTGACTACAAATAAGAATTATCTGTGTAGAAAATTGTACATTAATTACGCTCTGAAATGACACAAAAACATTGTCATCCCAAAACCGCTTAAGTACGTACAACCGCGGGGCACAGCTAGTAATATACAAGAAAACTGCTGGTTTCAGTCTCTAGATGGCGTGACACCAGGCGCACGGGCCTTTTTATAGTATTGGAGAAGAGACGACTACCGACGCCCATGAACATCAGCATTATTACAATGCCGATGCGTTGTTTACCTTTTCATCTCCCC
>JAFELO010000155.1:936794-962496 GCA_017140195.1 Eumaeus atala
CCCCCCCAATGCCTCCCCCTATGTTCTTAATTTAAAATTCAACACCGCTAAAATTTTCAGTTCATAACCACCACAAGTACAGCATGCCAGTTCCATATTTATTTGTATAACGAAGCCTGCTCAGTTACCGTGAACAGCTCAGGTCACTTACCGCTTCGAGAAATTTCCTCCATTTGTATCCAGTAGCCGGACAGTTATCTTTATTTAATTTTTATTATGAGTTATAATTGTGTTTGCGATCATAATAAACCTCAAAATGACCACGTCATCATTAACATCGCTGTGGGTGCAACGGAATAATATATTTGGTCAATAATTAGACCAATGTTCCTCGTTTTAGCCTCAATTTTATAGATGGTTTCTTTTAAAATGGGTTTTAAAATTTAAAATTTTTTTTCTTGAACCTCACGTGTGTTCGCGATACATGTGTTCATGATGTTATAATTATTTAGAACGGTTGTTCTTATTACGAAATTAATATTTTAAGTATAAATATTGTAAAAGGTAAATTTATGAGATTCTTCCTCAGTGTATTTAAAGAGTCTTATGACTTTTCTGACAATTAAGCAGCACCTGTAAGTGTACCTTCGTATCACTCTGTAAGAATGGCATTAGGAACGATAATTGGGACCTCCTCATATAACTGTCGGCGAAAGGGAAGTACGGGAAGTTAATATTACTTCTTATTCCATCTATTCTTTGTCAAAGACATAAAAATTAGTCATGTAAATCTAGAAAGCTCTACTACGACATTCGATGTCATACCTAACCTAATAATACAAAGTAATAATAGTAATGCTAATACAAAGGGCCATTAAAATAGCATCCTATTTGAAATAGACACCGATAAATCTAGAATAGATAGATTTAAGTGCTGAAGAGATTCCAGTTTTAAGCGGTGATTGAATCATTATTATAGTTGATACATCCGCTCGTTCCTGTCCGGGAATTTTACTAACAGTGCGTGTACATGTAATATTTTACAATATAATAATAATAATATCTGTGGACTTGTCACACCGCGTCAGCCCAGCCCCTGTGGTAAGTACCGTAAGGACTTGTGTCACAGATAAAAGATTATTAAAGAAATTTTATCTATTTAAGATTTTTATTATAGAAATACCTATAATACGTGTATAAACATCCATGACCTAGGCGGGATTCGAAACCGCGACCTCTGGCGTAACACGCGGAATAATCGTTACCAACTGAGCCAGCCGGTGGTCGAATATTTCTTACAGTGTTTTTTTTAATCTTAGTTTTTGCTATTAATACTTAACTTTACGAGAATGTCACTTTATAATTAAACGTATATTAGTGGACCGACACGGGCTGATAATGATCATGGTGATGATGTCGAATGTAGGACACACGTTACCTTAAATACTTAATGTGCAATTTACAGCAGCCTCGTGTTTCACACCTCATAGTATTCCATCAATATGCCAATACCGTGGCAGTAGATAAATGCATTTTCCAAGTGAAATTAAAGAATAAAAACAATAAATGTTTATGTAGTTACATTTGAATTATTATTATACATATTAAAGATGTAAAGATTTAGTATTCTAGCTGCAGTAGATACATACAATTGAAGAAGTGTCATAACGAACTTGGAAAACCTGTAGAGCATATTTTGAAGTCAGCTGATAAGATGTCTTCTTGCCAAATAGCATGTTTGAGATAACATTATGTATAGTAAATATAACAATTGCTACAAATTGGCGATACATCATGGTATTCCTAAGAACGTACGTACCGTCTTTCACGTACTTGGGAATACCTACATCATGGTATCCCTTAGTACGTAAAAGAGCTGTAACTCCTGTCAAGTGTTGTAGCGCTACATCGAGTTAAAGCATACCGCCCCAACGACAATCTAATGCTTCATCTTCCTGTGGCCATATTTCTATAAAAAAAAATTATAATCCACTAAGAATTGATTTTTAATAAACTCTTCGAATCATAATTTTGTAAGAGCAATTAACGCAGAGCGATTTCAGCGATCTGTGAGACAGTTAGTCCTAGACCTTAACATAATAATAACTGTGATACAATATAATATTATTGACCATTAAGGCAATGATATAAACAGTGAATATGGTGCGTTACAAAGTTACCGTAATGAGGCAATTAAAGTGGCCTATTAGTGCATCCAACGGATACTAGAAATAAAGCTCCATAACATAGATTTATAACAGAAATTACAATATATGTCCTTATTCGTGCGCATTAAGTGTTTTATATCTAAACCTTATTTCTAATTATTTATTTTAATATATTTACACTGCCTCATGGTCTAGTTATAATCATTGTTTGCCCCCAGACGTGAGGTCCTGGTTTGAAATACATGATCTACACGAACTCAGTAGTGAGGAAGTTGGGTTGTCTAAATGCCCGTGTTTTGGAGACCTGTACCTGATTTGTCTCCGGTTGTGTTGGAAAAGTGAGTGCACTTGTATATGCGTAGACACTTGTCTACTATAACATGTTCTGCGCAGACTCCTCTTCCCAACACATGCCGCTGTAGTTAAAATTCATCTAGGTCTGATAATATTTGTTAGCACGAGCTGACACTCGTATCTCATCTGCACTTATCAGTGTACATAGTAAAGTCTTGCTTGGAAATTTGAAAAAGTGGCCGCCCTGGCATCACTTGTATCATATACCTGGCTTTTCATATACGGTCCAAATTAAATACTAAAACCTTTCTCAAGAGTCGCTCTATCTAATGATGAAAGCGGCAAGAGCAACGCTTCAATAGATTTAGAAGAAATCGGAAAATCGATGACGTACAAACAAACTGCTTGTGATGTCATTGTCTATGTATGTATTTGTTATGTATAGATGGGGGTCAACGAGCACTTACCCTGCTTCATTACTCCTACCCACCTCTCGGTATACGGAGCGAATCATGGGAAATGCGCGGGGGTTTGCTCACCGGCTCTGCTTTCCAATCTGTTCTTGACTCCCTACAGATTATTAAATACCCTCTCTTTATTTCATTCTCCACATTCTAGCCTGACATCACAAAGACAGAAGTTGTCGTCAGCCTCGTTAGTCCTGATTATTTCGATGCAGCTACGTCGTTACCTATCCTTCCTCTTCGCGTACCATGTATGCTCAAATGTCCAAGTTGCGACCAAATCCTAGTGATAGACTGGGCCCACTGTCGTCCGTTGGATCCAAAAGTCCAACCTGATATTTCGCTTGTTTTTGTACAAGTCACATTCCCACAGTACATGGTCTCTGGTTTCAGCTTCATGACCGTAAGGACACGATGGCAGGTCACATAACGCCATCCTGTGCAGGCGACCTCTAAAACACCCGTGCCCTGTTAGTATCTGTGAGATAACGTACTCAGGTTCCACCCATTGACATGCCAGACGCGTTGTAACTTCTGTAAAGAAGCAGTACAACTCTCTCCCGTTGCCACACGCGGCCCAGCGCGACTGCCAAGTGGAGGTGACGTCGTCCGCGGCGGCGCTTTTCTCTTTCTTTCTTACGCTCCTTGTCCTTGAGCCCCGCGCACTCCTCCTGCACGCGTCCCGCTCGAAGAACCGAAGGGGATCGACTAGCGGTTGGAGACTTTTGTGGACTCACGAAATCTTGTAGATGTCTATCGTCTATATAATAATTATGTATAGGGGTTACCCTAATTACCCCTCCCCTCCAAAGGGCCAAAACAAACTCGTATACCAAATGAAACGCGATCGGGTAGCTTTCACTTTGCAGCGTTATCATATGACCGATGGGCACTTCACCTGTCGTGCCAGAACAATTTGGCTGCTATTCAAGGAAAAACATCTAAAATCATTATCTCCATCCTTTTCCAACGCGGAGCATACCTGCTTAACTCCGATGTTATTAGTCGTAGCATCATGGTATATATCTATAGGTTCTAACCCTATGGCCGTCCTAAATAGATGGACTATTCAACACAAACACATTTTTAAAATTCGGGCCAGTAACTCTTGAGATTTGATTCAAAAATACAAATAAACTCTTCAATTTTATATTATTTGTCATCACCAACATGCTATGATACATCAATACTTAGTAATATGTCAAAATTTAAAAGAAAAAACAAAAGTATTTTTTCGTATCCGACCATTTGGCCGTACACTAAAAGGTATACAGCCAGCCATTATTAATATACATAAATGTAGTTTCATCATGAAAAGAAAGACCGTAAAAATATGCAATTACCATAGATAAAAGATAAAACATAAAACTTTGTCGTAATTTGTATACCATTAGGTTTTATAATCGATAAAAAGTATATAGGACCGTAGGAATATAAGTAATGGTAATAAAACAGTACAGAAAGAGCAGGAGCAATAGATTTATGGACTTTCTATGAATAATAAATCAATAAAAGATATATTGAGTTATGGATGTACCTCTTATAGTGAGCACACGTGACTTATAAGGTCAAAAAACGGTTGTATAACTCGTATTTGTAGAGGATTCAGCAGAAAGGCACCTGGCCCCACAGCTGTTGCAACACGCGCCTGATAGCAACCTGCGATAATGCCGGAGATAATTTATAATGTTCGCGAGATATTTTCTATCTATATAGAGTTAAATGCATCTTGGGAATGTTGTTTATCGAGTCACACGTTGTCAGAACATTGTGACATTTATGGTTTGCTTTTTTCTGCTCCCGTTTCTATTGGAGTAGGTTAGGACCAGACCAACGGATGAAGCAAAGCAGACAGCAATATCCTCTGATACCAATGGATGAAGCAAAGCAAACGGCAATATACTTTCAGTGGCAAAAGCATTAAAATATTGTTTACTTCTTTTTCGTTCTTGGTAAATGACCTTAAAGCGGATTTGGAGTAAAACTTAAAGCTCCCACGATGTTCATTTTTCGTATTTTATTCGAATTTCACAATTTATCGCTTATTTTGGGGTAGGCCAAATTGTCATGTCATACAGGACAAGCGCTCCCTGACACAGTCTCCTAGAACTAGGTCCAGCAGCTTTGTTCTCAATTTTATTTAAATTTTAATTTTTTTATTGAAAACTGGAACTTTTGATGAGAAATAACTTTTTGGTCATAAATCGAAGAAGTACGTGAATAAAGTCACGGGCACCGGCTTGTTTTATTTTATTTACTTTTATTTATGAGGTTCATCAACTGGCCTATGTCCAGCAGTGGATCAATAAGGGCTGATAATGCCGATGATGATGATGAAGGTTCATCAACAATTATTGCACCAGTATAATTCTATTTAAAACATCTTTTTGTTTTCAGTAAGAGCAAGTTAATCGCAGAATAATCACTTACAGACAAACTTAGCGTGCAAATTTTATAAACTAAAAAAAAGAGGAGAACTAGAAAAAAGTGACTCATTAAAACATTTAGTGACATTTCATTTGATATTAAGTACACATCTATTAGACATATTATTAATGTTAGAAAAATAAAAACAATTATATATAAAATAATATCAATGAATGTCAAATAAATCTCCAAAAAGTCAAAATATGTATTAAAATAAAAAATGAATACAGAGAAAAACATACAGCTTATTAATTAGTAAAACACAACATTATAACACAATATTAAATATTACATTAAAGTTAATCAAAAACCAGAATATGCTAACAAATAAAATTATAAATCACAAACGTGCTATATACTAGGGTGGATCTAAAAGTTCGTGGCCTAACCTTCATGGAGCTATGTTTTCTTTTCTTTTCAAATCTACCGTCATTTGTTCGTATGTGTCATATTGATTTATTGTGCGCAGTTTCATTCCGATACTGCACAATATAAATTTTCAGTGATTATTTGTTTGAAGCAAACTGACGCAATTTTCAATAATGGAGAAAATTGAAAACCGTGCTGTCATTAAGTACCTCAATAAAGAAGGCCTATCACCAAAAGACATCCATCAAGATATGGTGAGCACTTTGGCGGAGTCTGCTCCATCGTATTCCAGTGTTAAGAAGTGGATAGCTGTGTTTAAGCGCGGTCGTGACAGCATTAAAGATGATCCTAGGAGTGGAAGGCCTACATCCTCTACCACGAAAGAAAACATCGATAAAATTTGTGATCTCGTACTGGGTGACCGACGTTTGACCATTGGTGAGATAGCTGAGATAATAAACATTAGTTATGGCCGGGTGCAACACATAATAACGAAAGAGTTGGGGTTCCATAAGGTTTCTGCTCGCTGGGTCCCGAGGTTGCTTTCAGCTGTTTCAGCTGTTTGGAACTTTTTGAGACTGATCCCGAGGACTTTTTGTATAGATTTGTTACCATGAATGAAAGCTGGGTTCACCACCATACTCCTGAATCAAAGCAACAATCCAAACAGTAGAAAAGATGAGACTCTCCTAGACCGAAAAAGGCTAAGGTCGTTTTGTTGACTAACAATGTCATGGCTTCTGTTTTTTGGGATGCGAAGGGAATTATTTTTGTAGATTATTTACCGAAAGGTCAAACTATAAATTCTAGTTATTATTGTAACCTTTACGAAGACTCCGGGAAGAAGTAAAAGAAAAAAGGCCGGGAATGTTGCGTAAGAAAGTTTTGTTTCATCAAGACAATGCACGTGTTCACACTTCGGTTGAAACAATGTCTGTAATCCATGATCGTGGCTACGAATTACTGCCCCACCCTCTTTATTCGCCGGATTTAGCCCCCTCGGATTACCATTTATGTCCAAATTTAAAATACATTTGGGTGGCTCGAAATTTTCGACCAAAGATGAGGTGATAGTCGCAATAAACGATTATTTCGCTGACCTTCTGGAATCTTTTTTTTTCGAGGGGATAAACAAGTTGCAGGTCAGGTGGAAGAAGTGTGTTGAACTAGATGGAGACTATGTCGAAAAATAAAAATAAATTTAGATCCACTTTTCTTTCATTTTCTTGGTCGGGCTTAGAACTTTTAGATCCACCCTCGTATAAGGCAACATATAAGAATTATGTAATGGAGGTTGCGTTAAATCCTTCTTCACTTTTTAAGAAATCCAATGTGTTCTAGCGAAACTATGTAAAGGAATCAAAGTATAAATCCACTAGTTTGCTGCAGGAGTTAATAATTCTAATCATCCCAGGTAAAGGAGATTTCCCCACCATGGTTCAAGCTCTGTCGTGGCGGTGGGGCTTAGTAACCTGGGGTGAACCCAGGCGAAGCCAATTGAACTGAGGAGGATCTTTACACCCCTCCTATAAGAAGAGGGGGCTTAAAGATTAGAAGGAGGAATCGCTCTCGGTACCCCTATTATAAGGAGAGGGGACCTAAGAGCAACAGGAGGTGGCGCTTTTGCGCTCGGGGCAAGGGACCAGGATGCGAACCTCGCCCCATTGCACTGTCCCAAAGTCGGTGGGGCCCCACACACCAATGGACCCCACCCAGGACCGGTGAAGGCGCGTAAATGCGTTTCCCCGCGTCAACAAAAAAAAGGTAAAGGAGAGTAGGTGCCAAGGTAGGTTCTTTTAAGTTGGAAGTACAGGCGCGTTATAGATGTTCTTGGATATCTGATAGAACTCTAATACCAATCATTTTTAGAATTTGCGTACACGAAGTTCTATTTCTTATAAACTTAAATAAAAACAATGCATCAGTGAGTTGCGACCAGGTAGTGAAAGAATGAAAATCGGGTAAGGTAAAACGTGAGAAAGACTCTAGTCAGTCTGTGTACGATATATGGAGCTCAGCCTTACCAACAGAAAATGTTAAGTACAACAAAACATTTTGTGTATTCGCTCTTACCGGAGTGTATATAAGTAGCGTAATGCGACTCCTTACTAGACTGTTATATATAGGACTATTTTTGTTTTAGGGTTCTGGAATTTTTACAGTTTCTTATAACGAAAGTGAGCAATTTGGAGACCCGAGTTACAGTTTTCTCAATATGAGGAATACATGTAAGTTTACTATGAAACATAAATACCAAACCTTTTATGCAATCAACTTTTTTAATTATTTCGTTTCCAATGTGATAATCATATTCAATTAAATTGTGTTCACGTTAATAACTAAGATTTTCTGATTTTTAACATTTTCTGATTTTTAGCTTCATGTAGTCATTGTAGCAATAAAGCATCTTCATGTGAGTTGATTATTCTTCAAATATTTAGATCGTCAGCATACATGTAAGCTTTGGAGGAAGAAAAACAGTCTGCTAAGCTATTTGTATGTAGAAATTGAATAGAATGGGGCCTAATTGCGATCCTTTGGGGAAGATGGATGTAGCAATATGTATTGACGTTTGATGAACGTAAAACTACATAAAAAGCGCGGTTGTCTGAATATTATGTTCAAAATGTTATACCGTATCTATGTAGCTTATAGGTTATTGTTTTGTGATAGACTTTATACTGACAATATAGGAATTGATCTATAATTTCTAATTATGATTTTATCATTGGATTTGTGAATGCGTATAACTTTCGCTGTTTTCCACTCTTCACGGAAAAACATATGTACTAAGTGACTTCTGAAAGATGTATCAGAGTGGAATAACAAGTGAAGATGTGCAATTTACTTTACGGTGGTATCTCATCTGGTTCTGCGCTCTTTGGACTATCTAAATGAATCAATTTCTCTTTTTATGAATACCGACACCCATGAACATCAGCATGATAACATTACCAACGCGTTTCCATCCTTTTCCTGTCCCCTCCCCCCAAATGAGCCACCGGCTACTCACAAACTCGACAATGAAGATGTCATTTGAGTAAGTTTTATACCGGCCGTGCTGGCCCAATTTCGCTGCAATAGAGCATGGAAATACCTCCCACAAACTGGTAAAAGGTTGAAATTTTCTATATTGATATCGATTATTTCACGAAAAATACACGTAATATTTTTCGTTCACATTTACGTAACCAATATTCTCAGCGGCCATTAAAAAGGCAAGTGTGAAAGCTGTAAAATGTTATTTATAATGAAACGTATATACAAGTCAAGATAAACGTAAGATATCTAATTAACCTTTTACATGTAAACATGCTAATAAGAAAATGTTTTAAATGTTTAGTATAAAAAATACAATTTACAAATAACCTACCTAGAAAATATTAAAATAAACTTATTTATAGTGACAAACTTTTCACTGTATTAAAAATTTATTATCTTTTAGGGTCTTTAGGGGAAATGTTCGCAGTGAAGCTGGCCGTTACTGAAACTGCATGTAAGAGAGAATTTCGCGGAGGTACCTTCTACGAAATTCTCTCCTTTTGATGAGGTAAAGAAATGAAATGTTTGGCCGCTACAACATGAGTAGTGCGAGAACGCCAATTCTTACTCTATGGCGCTATATACTTGATACGTGACAAATGTAGACCTAAGTAAAAATTTGTTCTTTTGCAGTAGGTAGTCTGTTATTAATAATGAACTTTGAATCGACTGCTGCAAAATTGGTCGGTTATTAGATACCGATAGTTAATAAAAGCCATTTCGTAACACTTATATATTTATACTTAATTTACAATACGCCTAGCTAATTTATGTCACGCTGTCGGTTACAACAGCTGATCCTAGTCGGGTATCTAATGCGATGGCGACGGCGCGCGGCGTCAACTATTAATTGCGCGGCTGGCAGATGTGTCGGCTCCTGTTGGGACATTTGTACATTCCCAATACAAGGTGTTATACCACTTTTTGTATTTACTATTCTTTTTATTATTTAAAGTCCGGTAACCTTTATGAGTCAATCGTTAATATGGCTAAAAATATTAAAACAGGTATTTTCACCCTAAAGACGTTACATTATATTACCACGTCCCTTCCCCCCAGCCCTCCCCCGAGACATGATCCTCCAATGAGCAGTTCGTTCCCGCCAGCACCAAGACCATTTTAGCATTCGTAGTCGGGCTGCCTGCGACGTCAGAGTCCAGGGGATATGGGAGTCTCTGGCCAAGATAATAATAATTTAATTAGACAATATAAACGTTCTCATATCAGGATACATCTTTCCCATCTGCGGGAGAGTGGGGGTCGGCCCCTTTTCAACCCCAAACCTAGTTTCGTCACCCTACGAGCGCTCATAGCATTCCGATGCAGTTATATTGGGCTGCTCTTCGCTTCCTCAGCGTAAGTTCAGGCCCGAGAAATATAAAACAGAAATTACGTACATACTACGTAAGAGTACAATTGTACATTTTACGCTACGTACACGAGTGCTACCCTGATACCTCAGTAGGATAGATTGCGGAGTCCGTCAACCTTCTACAATCTAATAACAAGAAAAGTTGCTAGTACTCAATGTCAGAACAGTAAAACACCTTACACTTTCAGTTAGGAAGGGGGAGTATCATGCCATATTTAATGTAATGAATGTACTTCTTAAAGTTTTATTTGTTTAATTCAAATGCTTAAATTTGTTTCAAGTTTTAAAATTTAGGGGATCTAGCACCAGTTCTTATTGTAAATATTTTTATTCGTATCAGCGTTCCATATAAAAATTGTTTTTGACTAATCTAGTTCTTAACAATTCCATAAGACACAATGCTGACAATGTGGCGAAATGTGTGATTATCTAGTCAAATCGGTGAAGACATTGATGGTTGCCCACTGGGTGGGAGGAGGAAGGGACGCCCTCTTACCTATAACAAAAGAAAAAATAGGTACAATTGAGGTTTAATGTTGACAATTATTGTTTTGACTTGCTTTTTAAAGCAATTTACGTTATATTGTCTCGGATTGTTACTGTTTTTTGCTTTTAGTTCGTGGTCATGATTATCATCATTAGCCTGTAACTATCCACACTTGGATTAAATCCATTACTATAAAATTATTTTGTTCATCATTCGGAGATTCGGAGTTTTTCGGTATCCATAGATATCCGCAAATTTTTATGCCGATGACTGGTTGCACCTCTTTTCCGCTCCCCTTCAATGGCCGACCAGAAACCCAAAAAAATATATACCACATGATACTCGACAGCATTACTGTTATGGCGACACGAGCGAGTGAGAGGTACATCCTTGGTCGGGCCATCACTGCTATTTAACGAACTTAGTCCAGTACTTTATACTAAGCGTACGATACACATCAATGATGCCTCATGAATGATGTCTTTTTAGAAACGTTTTTTTTTCTCGTACAATTGCAAGGCAACAGGACGTTGTGTATAATATCGGACGAAGACTAGATAAACTTTTTGTTTGAGGCTACGGATGTGAGGCCCCATCCGGTGTGGTATTGAATTCCTTTATACACTGATGACTTTTAACGGAAGAAAAACACCAAGAAACATAATAGTATCGATGAGCATAAGGGTGCATATTAGACACCGACTGACCTATCGGGCAATCACACGCGTGGTAACTTTTGATAAACATTACAAGCCTTTATCCGTCCACTGCTGCACTGGAGATGGATAGGAGAGCTATGCATTGGCATAGTGATTATGCTGTTGTTTTGAGCGTTAGCAGTACAGTATGAGTAAAAATACTCGCTTGCTGATGGTCGATAGATACAAATTGTGTTTAGGTGTCGATATCGGGTTTAGGAAGACCGTTTCCTTTCGGATTCTCTGTGTGAGTGATGACTGACTGCTAACATTTTAACAGTAAGGCGTTTATTATTATTATGACGCTAATGATGATATGTTTTTTTGTAGTATGGGGGACAAACGAGTTACCGGAGCCTTTAAACGACCACCGACGCTCATGAACATAAGCACAATTGTGTGTTTCATTTTATACTGGCTGTGTTCCACGATTATAATTTGGCAGAAATCATTGATAGAAAGTATATTGTGGTAACGGAGATTTCATAAAAACCATCAACCTCAGCACTCGCTTAGGGGTTGAACTACACTTTTTTAATGTAACTATCTTAGTTCTCCCTTACATAATACAAGAAATTCCTGTATCAAACGTGAAGTTTCTAGTGATAGTAGTTTCGGCAATGCGTTGATATATGGCGGACTAGATTACCTTAAAATATCATACACTAAAAACTTCCTCGGGAATAGTCTCATCCATTAGTGATAACCGCAAGAAAATCCCTTCAGTAGATTTTGAGAAAATCAATCTCATAGAGACAGACAATTTGGGGGGAATTCTTGGGGAATTTATTTCATAATATGTGTACTTGTGCGAATATAACTTTACAAACACGTTTCCCAGTATGAACGAACGTCACACATAGGTGCGACACAAGCGTTTGTCGTCATTTTGCAATTCATTTTTATTTACGAAGACTCAAATGTTGAATACGAAATGTAGGTAGGCTAACTTAGTATCATATAAGAAATACACTAATATTGCAAAATAAATGTTCTAAATCATTTTAGGACAAATGACGGAAGTTCCTGGTTACAAGTAGGAAAGCATCAAAGAACTATGAAACTGATAAGCATTCTCTAATCTTCTATAAACATAATCAAATATGTTTCTGTTTACTTTATTTACATCGAATTTATTATAGACCATATTTAAATAATAGTATGTATATGTATACTGTATACTCTGTAAATTTATAGGTAATTGTATCTATCTATATAGTAAGAAATTCTCATAAACAATGTTATGTCGAACTCATACTCGGGTGTAGAACTCTGCATCGGTTGCATTATATTCTTATTATATTTCATTTAAGTAACGTAAAGCACAATTAATTGAGCAATATAATTTCTTTTCAAGATTAAATTACCCTCAATACATATAAATATTTGCTTGTTAGAAAACTCGAACGTTTTATCAATACAAGAACTAGTAGGCTTCAGTTTCAGTGTTATCTTGTCTGCACGTTATTATCGTAGTTGTAATTGTGTTGTTTATCGCGACACCGAAAATTCTGTCGAAACACTTTCGTGAACAGAAACAGTTTTTACAACTCATGTGCCGAATGTTATCGTAATACATTACTACTTTCTTAAATCGCTCCAGACGTGTGCTAGCTATCGCCTTGTTCAATTTTATTCAAGTGCAAATTGATTTCAATTTACGATTCAATCTTTTATAAATCCACGATAAATGTTTTGTTACTATTTATGTTGTCAATAACTTTTGAGTAGGTAAATGTACTTATTCATTTCAAAAGACAATAAATATCGGTTACAAATCACTATATGATGATATCTGTGGGACTTTGATAACGAATTGAACGTTTCTATCAAATAACATTATCAAGGCACTATTAGTAAATATGATAGCCGCTAGGTATTCAACGTTCATGGAGCTCGCAGCTCCAGGAATAATTTGAATATTCGTTCCGAATACAATTGTTTGTTTACTAATGCATTGTTGACGATTAATTGTGCAATCATTATTTCCAGTTTTGTCGTTTCAGCTGTTGACAAACCTTTTTGTATCAACAATGGTTGTGGATTTTTCTATATCGCTTGCCTCATTTGCATTTACAAATAATCTATTGTCATCAATTTCAACTGTTCTAATTACTCTTCCCGCGATCGGAACAATGGAACTGAAAGTCAATTTATCGACCGACCGTAAATCATCGATTCGATTTTCGTCGCGTGAGTCAGGTGGTGTACAAACAGTGCGCCCCATCAACCAGCCCCTTCGACCTTTCTATGTGGATCCGACCGGTGGCGCGAACATTCGTGGCACGTCCTTTGTTGACCGTTTTGTTTTGGAGAGCCATCCGGTTCCTGATGGAGGGGAGGGGACAGGTGAGCACAGGTTTCGTGCGCGTCGACAGTCAGTCCACCACACTGTGTCGGGCTGCGCGCGCGCCTCGCCCGCACATAAATACAATAAAATATGAAAATGGCTAGTCAGTCCGTGACAGGTGCGCGCGGCGTTCGTGCACGTGTGCTGTTAGTGAGTGCGCCAGCGCTGCGGCTTTCTCCACGATCATAGGCCGAAGGTAAGCTCTTCAGTAAATTGATTCGCAGATATTATCTTTTTGATAGGGTCTTTATTAAATACAAATACTAACGGTCGAACACATCTGCCAGTTCTATAACGCAGCTGCCCATTTAATAGGTACGTTATAATATTTTTTATGATTTGAACGACGTTAACGTCGAGTGAGACATTTCTGGTACGATCTGCTAGGGTTCTAATGTAATTAGAGGTCAGTTCACACGGCTGCTTCATTTCGCGTGTGGCTGTTACTTGGGTAAATATTGGTTGCTTTGATAAAGTGTTGGAGTGCGTGCGTGTTCGGTTTGTGTTATCGATTCCATGCGTCATTTCGATAGTTATCGTGGTGGATCTGGGTCATTGTTCTTTTGTGTTTCATGTGTTTTCCACCGATTGAAATATTTCTGTGAAAATGTTCAAATATCGATATCCAGTATTCTCAGAATCCGATGGGTTTAATCCGATCCGAGAATTATATTATCCATATATAAAGTCCCTATTTATTTAATAACGTATATTAGCATCTAAATTTTAAATGAATATTTAAAATCTGTATACTCAAATAAGTCCACACCGATCTATTTATCATAATTCATAACAAACATAATCATTAAACCCATAGCACATGTTTAACACATACGGATGATGGTTCGTCAAACTCCTAACCACCACTTTTAATCAGTAAATATTTCAACGGAAAACTACATGCAATCAATTAATTGAATCGGAGTGCATACTAGTTAAAATAGTTAATGTACAAATGATTTGCTTAGCTTTAATCTCTAAATAAAAAAGTCCCAATATATGTATCTATATTGGAACAAGGATTATTAAAAAGGAGGCTACCTAATTAAAATTGACAGTAGATCTACCGTAACCGAACTCTAGTTCGACGCGGTATCAGCAGTACGGTGTTAGCCAGTAAAATCTTCTTCCGTGGCCATCCTGTAATTCAATTACTAATATCACGCGTGTAAGAAAATTATACATTCACATGGAGCTTTAATATTAACCATTTCATTATTGTCTACTGTTATCTGTTACACTTGCACCCTAGGACTTGGACGAGTCTTTATTGTAAAACTCCAAAATGTTGGAACACTTTCACAGAATAGATAAAATTTCTATACCATCCATAAAATTCATTTAAGATTTTTACTCACAATAAAATTATATATTTTTGAGATACCCACAACATATTATATGCTAATATTTCTATAGCTTATGTGTTATTCTGATAAATTAGCTACAATATTGCTAGGTTTCATCAAAATCCGTTTTGTACTTTTGGCGTGGTTGAGTAACAGACATCCATACATTCATACAGACGCAGCTGCAAAATAATTTATAACATTAAATAATTTACGACAGTGATGCTGTAAATACGACTGTGAAGTAAATTATTGTTAAAATTGCCTATATTTGGCTGATTTCAAACGGTAACAATACCCAGGTGCTGGTTGGGTAACACGCGACCAAGCCAACAGTTCGTTGCCGTGGTCAGGCCTCGCTGAGCAGGCGTTGGCAAACGCAGTACTAAGGATAACTTCATGGCACTGTTGTACGATATTTTGACGATCATCTTTGTGTTTAGTGCTATGTGGTAATAAATTTACTTTACCATAATATAGATTTACTGCCAAAATATCGGGGTACCCACATAAAGCTAACAGCATAACTTTAACTCCTAAGTCTTGATGCATTTGACATTAATTGAGCGCTTGAATAGTTAGAAAAGAATGTATGATATCAAAGCATGGTTTGATGGCTTGGATTGGACGGTGAAGGAAAACATCGTGAGGAAACACGAATCCAACCTAATCTATAATGGTAGGCTTAGTTTCCCTTCTGGGTTACAGAGGGCAGATGACAGTCTCTCTTGCTTAGCCGACCCCGATATCACCGGATATATATCACGGGATAAAGCTAGGAAGAAGGAAAGGACGGTGAGGATTGAACACACAATTACTCATAGTAAATTAAACTGTACATAGTGTTATATAATTGATATACGCAGGGACTTCCCATATTGGCGATCATTGCAAGAAACCTCTGTGTATCAATGGGTGGATAACAATAATTTGAATGTTATTGTTGACTAATAATAACATTCCGCTGCAGTAATCTTACCATTACAAGAAAATCTCTAGTGACAAGTTTTCCGTTCATATGAATAATTTCATTGTCACTATTTATTTGAATCTTACTAATATTAGAAATGTAAATTTTTGTATGGATGTATGTATATACGTTACTCGATCAAGCGAAAATTACCGAACTGAATTTGATAAAAAGTTGGCGATGTTGTCACTTGTGGTCCAGAGCGACACTGACTGCACTCGACGCCGCGATGCAGCCTACGTGTAGCCATTACATCGGTATTGAGTAAGTTTTATGTATAAAAATATAGCACAACATTTGTTACATTAGTCCTACGAAACGGCTTTACCGATATTTAACAAATTTTATATGTATATTCACGTATTACGTTTGGAGATCTGCTACTATCTATTTTTCATATCCCTAAGCGACAAGGGCTGTTCATCCTTAACGCACACTTGAAATTATTTAGAAATAATGTACATGACAGTATAAAGTTTGTCGTCCCGACAGACGTTTTTCTGTCATAATACAATTTGTTGTCATTGTAACATGTAAGCATTAAAGAATTTGATTTTTTAATTTCCATGTCTTGTGATGAAATCATTATTATACAACAAACATGGTCATCGTGAGTGGTTACCGATAATCATAATTCAATTTATCTGGTTTGTAACCAGTTCAGTACCTATATGATGATATATACTCATTTAATAGTGATTGGAGCAGCTAACTGTATTCAGTGCATGGTTATCGTCAACGATATTCGAACCTTTGTTACGCCTAAACCCTAGCATATTAGTGACGCGTGTAAAATTTTAATTTATCAGCATAGGGTTGGGTTCCAAAAGCTTACGATTACAAAAAAGTTGTCAAAAATATAACCCTACAGAGTGATAAGACATTTATTTATTCAATCTATTTTAATATTGTTGCTACGCGGATAAACATGCTTATTATTTAAGTATTTAAAAAGTTACTGGGTCAGTGATCTTTTAAGCTTGCCTTTTTACTTTAGCTGTTTATTGAATAAACATCCACGGACGGTCGGACATCAAAAGTAAATAAATGAAATGGTTTTTATAATATTGTTATTTGAATATTGATATAAAATCCTCACAGGAATATCACCCGTATAAAATATATCCAAAAGAAATAGCTAATTTTTCAGGTTAAAATGTTTTAAAGTTACATTAAAACTCATTCGGTGGTATTTACCATTTGTCAAAATACAATCGTTAGGGGAATCTAAATACACAGAATACATGATCTAATGGACACATGAGATGTATTGTAGAGTTTTAAGCTGACATAAAATATAATAAAAAGTAGATTTGCCACCGAACCTGTTTACTAACGAATCTGTTTTGTCAGTGGGACGTCTACGCTATGCAAATGCGTGCACCTCCGTAAATCCTTACATGGCTTTGTCTAACGGCTGCTCACTCCTTAAAACAAGTATCGATACATCTTACGTCGAGAAGTGTCGTTCATTAAAGTACATAGATGCCATCTGAGTAATCCGATCGCGTCAAAACGGATACAGTTTGAGTAAAAATGATAATTGTGCGTTCCTATCCTGTTATGGCGATAAATAAGATTCTTAACTCCTAACAGACGCTGAGCTATTTTACCTCATTAAAGTGAGAAATTGCCGTGATTCCGAAGTGATTTTTCATCAAAAGTGAACATTTACCTTTATTTTAAAATTTATCTGATGAATAAGTTTACCAGTTAATATTTTGCCTCTGGCAAACGTTTGCGAGGATATTAATCGTTTTCATGCATTTGTATATTTGTTACAATTTTTGTTGCTTAGTTTACAACGTTTTGTTGGCGAATCAGCGATCATTAAAATACTTGAATATTTTACAATAATTTAGAACCATATCCAAATATTTTACTCATCTCACTAGTTTCTGTATCTGCCGATGATGGTTTTCAATATTTTCATGAACTTACGTAGTCTGGCCACAAATACTTTTATAATAAAAAATAAAAAATGTTACATCTGAACTTTGTATCTGTCACTTTAATATGATTTTCTCATTTTGGCGCCAATACATTGTATAATATTTTGCGATATTAAAATGGAGTGGGATGATAAAGCGAACTATGGCTGTGGTTGAATTACACAAAGTAGGTATTCTATTCATAGCTACTAGTCTATAAATAGGTTAGACTTCTTCTATTTGTGACAGAGAAAGATCTGGCCGTCCGCGTAGTGTTTGTACTAAAAAGCTGGTCAAAGCAGTGAGGGATGAAATTCAAAGAAATCATGTCCGAAAGTAAAATATTTTATCTCAGTAAATGGAGGTAACACCTAGAACCATGCCGCGTATTTTAGGAGATGGCTTAAGATTTCAAGCCTATAAGGGATGCACTGTTCTTAATTGATAAATTAAAGATGAATAGGGTGGTAAAATCGAAACAACTGTTGAAGCGGTACGCAAAGGGAGGTTACAGAAAAAAATTGTGTAGAGATGAGATTTTTTTTTACAATTGAGCAAAATTTTAACAAGCAAAGTTAGTGTATGTATGCTCATAGCTCTAAGGAATCTTCACGATTAGTCCACAGAGTGTAACGTGGGCATTATACGATTGCGGTGATTTTTGTTTTTTCTGGTTTGGTGGCAAATTTTTTGTGAAAAAAGTATCAAAACATCTGCGCAGGTGTATGAAAATACCGCTCTTGAGAAAGTAGTTAAGCCCCTTAAGGAAACCATGTTCAATAACCAAGTACGCAGCAAGACTCGGAGCCGAGTCATAAAGCTTCGTCAGACTTTATCAGAACTGAAGACTGGCTGTCGTGTAATCCCGATCTTAATCAGCTGGATTATGATTTATGGTCAGTTTTGGAGAGCACAGCTCGCTCTAAACGCCATGATAATTTGGAGTCCTTAAAACAATCCATACGATTGGCAGTAAAGAATTTTTTCCGTGGAAGGAGTGTGTGGTTCTATTCATAACTGGCCTCAACATTCAAAGGACTATATTGCAGCCAATAGAGACCACTTCTAATAAGATTTTTATATTTTTAATTGTTTTATATTTGTGTGTTAAACTAACACACTGCATAAGCATTATATATTATTTGTGTGTTAAACTAACACACTGCATAAGCATTATATATTATTTGCAATTATTTTTTTTTCTTTGTTACAATATTTATGGCAAGACTAAGTATTTTTTTTTGATAATTGACACGGATAGCATTTTTAATTAAACTTAATTGTACATCTGTTGTCCCTTTGCCAAGACGTGTATTGTGAGAATACTGCTGAAGCCATATCTGTAAGTGTGTTACTAATGATGTCAATTCTACGTTTTTTATTATTCCATATTTAAATTTCGCGAAAGCCCAACACTGCTGCGAAAATTGATCATAACATTTCTGTCATACCAATTAAAGTGATCAATAACATTTAATAAGCTACCAATAATTGCTTCGAGCGTGCTGCTTTATTGTTAAATGAAAAAATATTTCAACATATTGTAATTACACTATTATGTGCTCGTCATTGTCATAAAATTATAAAGAATTTAAGATTATAGTTCTAGGTGTTCTGGGTGCTTCTATAAATAATTCAGTTATAGTTGATGGAGGCAGGATTTTACTGAACGTGTTTCTGATTTAAACAAAATTTCACAGTAAAAAGCTCTCTTACATTGTAATAAATTAATGCTCGTACAATAGACTACCGATGTAGTGTAGGTTTAACCTATTTCATTTACTTAATGCAGTTACGAATTCGTGTCTTTACGTGGCTATGGATTTATGACTTTCGGAGTCAATTCCTTAAAAAATATGAGGGATAACATCATGTAAAACGTTAAGGAACAGCGTAACACCACGCCTATTGTTGCACACTTTTCTCTTCAGAATCGTGTTACTTCTAAAGAAGTAATAGTTCGAAAAACTGTTGTGGCAAATGAAATACCTAAATAATGCTCTAACAGTTGTAGCTATAACCGAAAGAAAAAAAAACACTTTAGAAGTAAATTCCAGGCGCGTGTTTTTATTTGCGCGACTGATAAATAAATAATAGAATTGTTTTGGCATTTGTTCTCAGTTACTGATGATAAAAAGTGATTAATGTTCCAATTGTAAGCATAGTTACCTAAAAATGTAAATTGTGATCGAGCATCTAACGCATTTTATAGAGACCGTCAATCGATAGCACGTCCGGTTGCGGCAACCGAGACGAGATTTCTAATCGGCGGGCGGCGTCACGCGCTACGTCCTCTACCCGAAACGAATTGCTGGTGATAAGCATCGATATCTCGGCATAGTCACGGGACAACACTAGTGCAATAGTGATGTGTCTATTATTTACACACTTATAAATATTTTTAAATTTAATTATAAAATGACATATTGGTACATAATGATAGACGATGAACGTCACTGGTTCTCTTAAATAGAATACAATTTCCCCTCAAACAACCGCATTCATTTATCAATATTGATAAAGATATGTTCCATTCAGATCAACGGATATATATTTCTTTTGCATACTAAATTATGTAAAAAACGTTCGCAGGATTGAAAGGAGAAATAAAAAGTCGCACGGTTCATTTTCGTATACATAAATTACTTCGTTTCCGTTTTTTGAATTATAATTTCACTTTTAAATATTCTTTAATATTTATAAAGACTGTAGTAATTTATCGAAATAGATTGCGTTAAAATTAGTACTAATACAAATGCTAAACCTAAAACACGGTAACATGTACAACACTAAACTTGAACAAGAACTTCCATGCTACGAAATGAAATTATTGTGTGAAACGATGACTGGACAGTTCAATTGTTCCCATGCCGCCGGGAGCGCTCACCAAATAATATTACTAATAAAAATCTATCAAATAAAACAATTGATAATGGAAAAGATCGGCTAAAACAATTCAAATTGGCTCAAGTTGTTTCGTATTATTTGGTTTCAACGTAAAGATTCTCTGACGTAAAGAAACAATTACATGTTACACAAATACAGCAATACTATAGTTTAGGTTAACACACAATCAATACAATTTTCCATGGATTAATTGACAATAAGTGAAAAGTATACATATAGGGGCGTTACAACATGTTGTAAGCTTCATATAAAACAAAAAGAACAATAAGATTAATTATAGACACATATAAAATATTATACTGAAATATTATACTTGAAGCAGAAATATCACATGAGATTTCTTCGTTCCTAAAATGAAAAGACTCAAAACAATGATGCTGTAATTCATCTCAAGTCAAAAATAAAGTTGTTGCTAGGCTGGTTATATTTCCCTGATTTGACCAAGGCAGAATAATAAGTTATGATTTTCATTTTTAGCAATAAAATTTGTTAGGGCTTAGAACATAATTACGAATATAAATTGACATTAGCAGAAATTTCCCTAACAAATTTTTGAACATAAAAATCATAATTGTCGTAGGTTACTGTTGCAGCAATAAATAGAGTGCCACTGTAAACGTAGGTTACTGTTGCAGCAATAAATAGAGTGCCACTGTAAACGTAGGTTACTGTTGCAGCAATAAATAGAGTGCCACTGTAAACGTAGGTTACTGCTGCAGCAATAAATAGAGTGCCACTGTAAACGTAGGTTACTGTTGCAGCAATAAATAGAGTGCCACTGTCAACGTAGGTTACTGTTGCAGCAATAAATAGAGTGCCACTGTAAACGTAGCATTTAAATAGCGATCAAGGTGTTGATAATCACACTTTTTGTGTGTAACATTTCAGTTGTATTTTTTCCATCTATTTTGTTCTCGTTGTTAAAATATGACGAAACTAGATTGTTCTTTTAAGTCGGAGCATGAAATTGTGTGCACGAGGCGTATCGACAATTTGCGCCAGTTTTTTATCACAGTCACGACAGGCGGGATTCTCCGTGGCGTAGAGCGGCCTGAGACCGTAATTGGGAGAAACTTACGACTAATGTTCGACATTTTACTCTCATGCCCATTTCATGTGGATCCCTTAAAAGTATGTTTTATAATTCAATTCCTCGAGTGTCGCTATCAGCAAGGGGAAATTAATTTATCTCTGTGGTAGTTCTGGATGAGACTTGTATCTTAATGTGATGCTTTTACTTGTTTATTCGATACGGGAAAGTATATTTATAATTTCATTACTTGTGCCGTGTGTTTTCATCTGCGTAAAATCGTTTTTTTAAGTTCTTATTATTCTGGAAGTAATTTTATGTTACTTCGGATTATAATATGTAGTCAAATTTAGATCAAATCCATTCGATAGTTTGAAAAAATAACAAATATGAATATAAACTTTTTACATTACATCCAAGGAGTCCATGTCTCATACTGTTTTTATTTACTGTAAAACATTCTGGAATTATTTCTAATTCAAAATTCTAAAATTTTGGATATTACCGCATTTGTAGCAGTGTGGCTTTGAGTTATCTGAGCAAGTTTAACTACATATTTATCGGTTTTTTTGGATCAATTTACCTGACAGACCCTTGTCAACAAATTTCTGTTCTGCTTCAGAAGTTTTCTCCCTATTGTGTAAATTATCTGTTTTACCAATAATCTTCTACTACTATCATTATCTATCTTCTATCCATTTAGGGCCATACAAGAGCTTCCATATTTAAGCTTGCAACCAAATAACACCATTAACGTTCACAATAAGCTTTGTCGAAAAAGAGTAATTATACATTAATTTAAAATAAAAGTTCCTAGTCGCTTTGTCTAACCCTAATTTAATTTAGTATTGGATGTTTAGAGTAGGACACAACATAACGTCGGTACTCGTCTACAGATAGATTCTAATCTCATAGGAACAATAAAAGCGACATTACACTACACGAGCACGCTACAACAAGACTAACAAACAGAAACGCCTACGATGGGTACCCGAAAGTTTTACGAGCGAAGATATACGACACACACGACTCTAAGCTCTATTACGTACAGTTGCGTATTATATTCCTCTGTCTACTGTGTTTTCATTACTATAACAAGCCAATGCCTATTAAACGCTGTAATAAATCATAAATGATATTCAATATTATTCTTAGGGTTTCCTTAATATCAGAAAATTTCTATTTATTTTATATAGAGGCAACGCCCTAGGCATTTGATATTATTAACATATATCTAATATATATATAATTTTAACTCCACCTATTGATGAAATCTAACCTTATTCAACAATAATCATTATATAACTGATCCCTTATTATATAATAACGCAAATAAACAAACAAAACAATATTTAATCCTACATACTTGAAGCCGTGGTTAACAATACACTTTCTTGAAGCTGCCAATAGAATAAGAACGTTTCCATAAACAGATTGTTACAGATAAAAGAACAAGTATTACGGCTAGCAGCCCTAGCACAGATAGGTCTGGGATAAACCTCATGCATAAAATATTCACGGCCGTGTTCTCAAAATACCTATCTAAAATGCATATAGGCTTATGAACTTAGTATATTAAAACAGTAACATATGAACTATAGTAATTTATAACGATTCTGTCTGGAATTAGTGTTTCATTTCTACCGGATCACCAAAGATATCTGTAGAGAGAAGCGATATCTAAATACAAGTGTGTTGTGTTGCAGGAACGTTACCAATAACATATAAAGAATGTATGTTCTTCTTCTTATTTGTCGGTCCCTCAATGCTGAGGATCGTGACCACACGTTCTTTTCCGCTGTCGCCAGTTCTGCGCTGTGTAGTACGCGCCGTGCAGAGGGACCCCTGACAGCCTCCCTACTCTGGTCCGACCACCTCATCGGACGTCCCCTAGTGCGTGCACCCTCCATTTGATTCAGTATAATCACTTTCTCCGTGCCTAGATGTATGCATGAAATGACCAAAGAAATGTAGGTGCCACTTGCTCGATTAAAATGGACTTTTCATTTTATCTACTTTAAAAACCACCTTTGTCACTCAATAATGTAATATGTATTGTACCTACGACGTTAGATCTTAAGCTGAGAATTCATTAGGCAAAAATTATGTGGAAATGGTTTACCAGTTAACAGAAAAATGTTTACCGTAAACACTGTTTCTGAACCTTAATAGTCCATAGTTGTGAGGCGTAGACCTACAATGTCCATGGATGAGGCAGTATTTCGTACTTCCACATTTAAAATCTCACGCAACTCATGTCCACACTTGTTGATTTTCGTTTTAAAGCTCGGTTGTATGAAAGTAATCCTTGTTATAAATTCGGCTTGCTCTCCACTCCAATATGGACAGTTATGAACCATCATGAAGCGATAGTGATAAACAGTATTTATTTTGCCTAATGAATACGCGGCTATAAAATATTTCTAATGCCTTTTTTTATTTTCATAATATTTTTTACCAAATATCCAAATGTCAAATACACTGAATGTAAATCTAGATTCCACCTACTAGTAGGTACACCTACTAGTAGGTAGGCAAGTTCTCTTGATATTTTTAAAGTATCTACATAAAAAAATTGACTTTGATTTTAAAATCAAAGTCACGAGATAGTGTATTTATCTTTTATCAGTTCATTGACGTCAGGTTTATTTCTGAAAAAATAATCTTGCAATGTTTTCATTCTTCTATTCCATAATCCATTTTTCTATATAATAGAAATAATTTGAATATATACGAATGTATTATAACAAAATTTATACAAGTGTTTAGTAAAATATTTAATTTAATTTTGAATACTCTACATATAAATTACCTACGTTCGAAAAATAATTAAAAATAAAGAAAATAAGTACTTAAGCAAAAATGATGTAGTTATGATTCGTTACTTTCAATATGTTTAAAAAAAATCCGGAATTATAGTTGCAGTGTACGATGAGCGTGGGTTTGAGACCCACCGCGCAGGTTGAGCTAATGACATCTGATCCTATCTGATACCAATTAGGACCCCCTGTTAATAGACTTTCATTGGACAACCAGTAGGCGGTTTAATTCACAAATAAACTATCGGAGCCTTATCAGGGTGAGGATTGTGATATCTTTTACTTCACTGTTAATCAATCTGTGTTTAACTTTGCGAAAGGATTGTACACTGTAAAAACACTAGTGTCGTGTGCCAACACATAATAGTACTGCACCAAGTGGCATTTTATATATTCTTTCTGGTTATCAAATAGCTAGGAGTTTGGTTATTGAATGTACAGAAAAGTAATCAAAAACAAATTCCGACATGATACTGCGAATATTCTATAACGCAAATAAAGTTAGCCGATAAGTAAATGACTCACTCAAAACCAATCCGTGTTTCCAACACTAGCGTATTAAATATAACGTGGGAGCGGATCCACAATTACTTGTTAGAATATTTTATTGTCCTCTCTCTTTTTATAACAAAGCCTTAGAGCGAGAACGAAATAAGCCATATCTAAATTACAGCGGTCATACTAGATAATTTGTTCGAATTCACCTGCTTTTTTCTATGTAATGAATCAGTATTACCCGACTACATTCGGTGTGCAGACACGTCGGTGTGAACTAAAATGTAGCTGGTAACAATAGCATCGGTCGGGTTGCGGTCAGCCTTGGCAACGGCCGAACGGAAACTTGCAAGCCTCGCGTTATACAATACTTTAGTTGATTCCAAACAGGTTTCTTTTACCTAATGCACATCAAAAGTTTATAGGCAACCCGCGTTTTATTACAGACCATCTATAGGCAATAAAATGGATTTTATTGTTACTTTGTGTCTTCATTCTGCAAAGCCTGTAGACAACAATTTGTTCTTCTTATTGCTGATTTCAAATTATTAATCACCGCCATTAATTTCTGAACGATGTTCAATACCTTTTAT
>JAFELO010000155.1:962508-980652 GCA_017140195.1 Eumaeus atala
CTGGTATGCTCATGTAATATGTGTCTTTACCTGGTGTCTATTTATTTTTCGAGGTAAGTACTAGGACATGATCATCATCATCATCAGCCCTTTTCGGTCCACTTCCAATAGTTTCCTCTTTCAATGAACGCCAAGACGACCGACCTCCTGCTATCGTGTACCAAGACATAATAATAAATATTATATTTTAAGTTGCTGCGCCATAACAGGATATCGTGTGGTATATAAATGTAACACATTTGTAGCTACTCATGATGGCAATGAAGTTTCAATTTGAAATACATAAATTCTTGCAGTAGATTGATTAGTCTTGCAGTATTCACATTTCAGTCCCTACTTAGAGAGAATATTTTAATAAAATCGGTGTATTAAGAAAAAAAAATCATTGAATTAATACAACATTTTACTGAACACTACTTAAAATACAATAGTTTACTTAAATTCAATTTATTCCTAAATGTTCACAAACTTACAACGCTACAAAAGTAATGCGCTACACATTTGTATCAAGGGTCTAAAGTCAATGGGATGTTTGGAATATGCAGTATATAAATGTCTATTTGGTGCAGTATTAGCATACTCCTTTTAAGTCATTTAGCATGTCTTGAGGCGTTTCTATTATCCTATCTCGCACGTGAATGGAGCGAACACGGAAAACTCTCAACTAAATGGATTCACTATTACCAGTACCATTTCATGTTTAGTTTTATTGGACTTAGCTTTACAGTGTATATTTTTATACAATAACTAAAATATAATTAGCAACGAAAATAGAAAGAGCAGTTGAATTTAAAAAAAAACATCTAGTAAGAATTTGTTGTTTATGTTTTGAATTAAGTGACATCAATTCAAAGCATCAAACAAGATATTTTGAATTAATTGTATTATACATTTTTAGAGAGAGGTTTCTCAATATGTGAATGAAGAACGTGTTGAATAAAATCGCATCTTAAACCTCATTAACATAAACGAAATTCAGCACCACAGTTGAAGCCAATCAATACCAGAAGACTGCTCTTTATAAAATTTCTTTCAAATTCAAGGGTCTAGAAATAGTCTTCTTGCCAAAGAAAAAGGGTTAGAGAAGAGACTTCATACCGCCGTAAAGTGACACCCACGGTGTCGCGTTTCGTGCGGTGGCCCATGGGGGGAGGTGAAATGGAGGGCAACGCATCGTCATATTTATGCTGATGTTCATGGGTTTCGGTAGTCGTTGAAAAGCTCAGATTGCTCGTTCGTCCCCCTATACTATAAAAAAGATTGACTTTCTGAATCCATTACAATATTTAGGTCTAATTACTTGGAGATGCCGCTTGCTAATCGATTCAGGGAACGAAGGATGTTGGTTTAGAATTCATTAAAATGACATCGAAAGACATCTGGTTTCTTGATGATACCTACGACGTTTACAGAAAGAAATGGGTATTCGACGCCTACGTGGATCTCACCCACCCAAAAACCGAAACCAAAAGGGAATCCAATAAAAAAACCATGTAGCATCTACCAACCTTTTAGTTTTACTACAATTGTTACAAAAATAGTCATTGAACATTGTGGGCCTCGACTTTAATGTAATCATGCACAGTCATACAATCCATCCATTCACCGTTACACCAATGACAGACCATTTGGCTTGATGGAAGAAATTTTACTAATGCACAGAGATTCCCACGTACGCGTCTACTGTTATTTCTTAAAACAAATTATGTGCCTCGTAGCAGTATCGCATATTACGCTTATGTTACTGTATGTTAATAACCTTTAGTACGAGGCTCTGTACACAGTAGCCGATCGAACCATTTTTAAATTTCAATGTGATTTCATACGTTCAGGTTGATTCAACAGTTCACACTGATATTATTTGAGGAAAATGACTTCCCGCTAGTATTCATCCGATTTGTCTGTAGTGGATCGTGTCGTTACGACTTCTCATAACGTCTATATCATGAATGTTCACTAAACTCTACCTAAAACTCACTCTTATGTACTGTATGTACTAAGTTTATATGATATGGCGTAGGTACACTAAATAGTAGGGTACTTTAATGCAAAATAGCTGAAAAAAAAATGGAGCTTAAGTAGCAGTGCAACATTCAAACAAGGAACTCTAAAACATCTCGAGCTCTTATAACGACCTAATGTTTATTATTACATGTTTGTATATGATGAAATTGTACATAATTAAATATACATTAGGATATTTTTGACTATTCTTTTTCTGTCATTAGGATTATGTCTAAATTACTGAACGACAATATATATAAAGCTTTAGGCCACAAAACATTATTCATAGAATAAGTTGATACTAAAAACCACCAACGCTAATATTGGTTTCGATTTGTTCTCCGCGTAATACGCCTTTTGCAATCACTGCTAAAAGCCTACACTTGTATTATATGATAATCTTTATTCTACGAATTCATTTTCGAGTAAATTCAACAGTAATACTATCAGAATATATACAAAATTATCCTTAGTCATTGTGACACTATTAATAAAATAATTTTATAGTTCATCTTAAGGTCCCACCTAATATTTAGGACCAACATGTAGGTTCCATATTCATGTATTATTTGTTATTCAAACATTATTATTGTAGGTATACAAAAGTGTACAAATCTTAACAAATAAATATATACTTTTCATTAATGATGTAAACTCGTATTTTAGAACAGACTTCACGACGGCTCGCCAACATTACAATTTGTAGCATGACTATGTGATGTACACGTTAACTTAAGTAAGCAAAACATAGACGTGCATTTATGATTCACATTTCAACATTTTAATGAAGTAAAAACGGTTTTTGACAGTAAAATTTGATATAACGCGTGAAACGTGGGAACCGCCGAGGCTCTTGACGCAAGCCATGGTAATTGACATTCACAATACATGTGTAAGCGTCTTCACTTGCTATAATTGCCATAATAGATACCGTATAATCATAATCAAACACAATTACAAGCGGATTGGAGATGAAGTTTTTATAGAAGTGGTAGGAGATTACGAATCACGTTGTATACTTGTCTAGTACAATGGACTCCTAATTGAATCACACGTTTGGTATGAATAACAGAATGAACAAATATGGTAGAGTCAAATACGATATGAAACTTTAGTGGTCAAATGTTAATTTGTGTGATGAATTGAATTGAAGTTTGTGACTTCAATATGTTAAATCTATACCACAATTCATTCATTGCCTTTAAAAATTATTATTAAGAAATTGAAGATAAATGTACTGAAATTGATGATAAATGTACATGACTGCGTATGTCATGCAAGTCTTCTTTTATCAGGGCTACTGGATGAAATTCCATTACGGTATAAGTAGCTCCTATGTACTAATTTTCTCTGATTTGCAAATTTCAAATGAGTTTTGTTTTCGTGTATGTTAGTGATTACAAAAAAAAAAGAAAAAGAAAAGATACGCTTCATTGGCATACAATGAAGCGTATCTTTTCTTTCGCCTGTCTTACATTTCTCTGTATTTAGTTGCATTAAAGAAAGCGTTTATTACTTTACCTGGTTCGGATATCTCATTGGAAAGTAAGATAATGTACTTTTTCAATGAAGCACGCAGAGAGCTTAAGATAAAGGCAAGGGCAGCGAACTTCCCTCCCGTAATTACTTCCCCTGTCAAGTTTCCCGCGCATTAGTCGACGTTGCGGTTTCAGTGAATATTAAACAGAGAAAGACGTCAGTCGTAGCGTGATCTTATATTTTCTATACTAGTTTTATAAAGTTTATAATGTTGCAAAATTCTTCTAGTGTTCGTTAGTCCATCTATTGAGGAAGGTTATGAGCTGCCTGTATACTACCAGGCACCATGTCAAACATACGTCAAACAAGGAACATTATGCCGGTTATGAGGGTGAAACCAGAGGACGCTGAACTTTTCGCTTTTATCAGCTGCTGAAGTCTGCCCAGAATAAACAGTCTCGACTAAATGTTAATATTTATATTAAAACTACTAAATTCTGTTGAAATTTGACTCTAATATAGAAAACAATAAAGAAAAAATTATTGTTCCGTCGAGATAAATGTTACGCAAGTAAAACCGCGGGGCATAGCTACTAGTTAGTATTGTTTTTGTAACTATAGTGGTAGTAAATCTAGCCATAAAAGAAAATCTTGTAACCTGCGCGAGATCCATTTTGATTGCATATTATAATAAATGCTGGGTAAAATTTCATCCAAATCCGTTGGTTTTTGTGTTAAAGAGCAGTAAAATACATACAAAGAATTCAGTAAGTCTTATTTTTGTAGCAGGGGTAATGATTTCATCGACCAATTAATTACTTGGCATTTATTTCGTCCACGTGAATCATAGGAGGTTGAATGCCTGAACCACGGAGTGTGACATGAGCTTGTTTTATTATAACATAAATATGTAAATGTAATTCTTTATTATGAAGGGAACGGCAAAATGTACGCTTTTAGTAACACAACTGACATCATCGCAAAATATTAAATATTTTATACGGAGCTTAAAAATATTGTTGTAAAACTTTGTACGTCCCCCTGATATCATTTGTATTTTAAAATACCTAAAGCGAAGGTGCTGCATTGTACTCGAATTGTCGTAACACGGTCGTAGTAGTGCCCATCTCATATACCACCAACAAATGAAAGCTACTCTAGCGGGTAGCAGTTAGTAAATATACATAGAGTAGGAAGGCAGCCTACAACACATTCGTCTCAATATCGATGTCGCATATGCGATATTAGATACACAAAGATAATAATTTATTTTTTATCTTCCTTCTCTATTCATCAACAGTCGTAATCAGAGGCGTGCCTATGGACTCCCTAATGTTTCTATATTATCTGTATGTCTTAAGATGTCCGTCCGTCCCTCATTTACCAACACGTGACCAGGAAACTTATTTCGTTGCCCTACAGTAAAAGCGATCTTAATAGCCTACCTATTTTACTAAGGTATAATTATTGTAAGTAGTCACTTACTTTGTGTATACAAAAAGGAATTAAAGTTAAGTTGATCTATTCAAAAATATATTACATAAATCATAGTGAACTAAATTATTGAGATAAATAAAAGGTTTGTAAAATAGCTCACCTAACGAAACAAGCATGGTCGACTGAGAAACGCAGGCCTAATTTAATATGTCCTCTGAAAACTGAGAATGCGCGTGTTCCTTTCCCAAGGCTTCCGTACCCGTGAGAAAGATTCCTATACTCGCTATTCAACCTTTCAAAAAAAACAACCATCTTTCGGTAGCTTAGAGAGGTCACACGAGAACTGGACGCCATATTATTACAAGCATACAGCTAATCATTACTAATGATAATGATTACTTTGTGTAATACACCTATCATTAATTACGCAATAAATAATGGACTATTTCAGAATGAATGAATTGATTTCTAATATGTAGTTGAAATTGAAATATCCATCGTTCAACTATCTTTTGTTTGTCGTTTCTCGAGACAAGTAACTGGTACAGCTTTAGAGGCTATTATACTATTAACTAATATACCATTTTGAAGGCGTTTCTATTTAAAAACGAAACCTGTTTTCATTTTTACTTTTTTCAAGGTACTTTTTATGTTTTTTTTTGATGTCCTGTCAAAATTACCCACGAGTGTCACATTGATCGAAGATCGAAGCCGACGAAATCCTGATTTATGATTGCAAGAGAACTACTATTCTAACTAGATTCAGAAAGAAAATGTCTAAATTGTCTAAAAACATGTATAGCGGGAAAGTTCGGTTAGTTAAGTAACATTATTATGCGGCGACGCTTCTGTCTTCCGGTATGTACAAAGCGCTAGCTACATGCACTTCGAGACTAGGTCTGTTAAGCTTCACAACTAGTTATAAAACTGGCGTACAATAACTTTGATGTAAGTTACCTGCGCAGACGGCTTATAGTGGATGACGTTTCAAATAATAGTTGACCTAAGATTTCCTTACTTCTTTATATTATGTACCTGTAATTTTAAAGTTTTATAGATTTGAGAGTTAGTATCTATCAGGTATTAATTTACATTTAACTTTATTTTACGTACCATATACGTAATAATTACGGCATGCTAATATGAGCAGAACACGCATATTCGATACTCCTTGGTAGAATCTTAAATAATAAGCGATGGGTCACCGAACGGTTAAGTTTCTGATATTCCTGATGACAGACAGAGACCTTCAAGAGTTCTTATAAGAAAATAATGTTATATAATATGTATATGCCTTTTTACCAAGATATCATTGGGACATAATGGAAACCTTCCAAGTCTTATTTTTTCTCGAACAGTCTAAATTGTTTAGACACCTGATTTTTAAGAGTCCATTAAAGACCTGTAAAAAATATGTTTATTAGTTATAACTTATAAGTAGGTACAATTGAATAATGAGATGTTAATTATTAATTAAGTTTGAACGGGTGTGAATGGGTGTAATTAAAACTTGCCATGGACGATGATTGATATGAAGTCGAGGCCTAAGAATCAAATTAGTTGGTAGAAATGGTATTCTCATAGAATTCACTAGGGTTGCCATGAAATTCTTTTTTTTCTTTTAATTTTTAATCTATAACGAACCTATTTAATAACAATACAGAAACATAAACATACGACGTTGACAACTGTTTCTATAAGGTTAACGATGTCAAATTTTGTAGTGACTTTAATTTTTTCCGAGTTAAGTTTAATGAAAAAGCTTGTATTATTTAACAAATGAAAGATGACTGCTTTTATCGTAGTAATAAACTATCTACTTAGTTAATGTCTAATTGTTAACAAAATATGAAATTATATAACGTACAAATTACGAAAAGCCACGTAATCGACATGCATAATATCGTCAATACGTCATCACGAACCGTGATTGAAAAATATCAGCAGAATTTGAATTTAGAACAATTTTTTTGCTAATAATAATTGGTATTGCGTTAAAAATTTTCATTGTATCATTGTAATATTCAGATATCACGAATGAAATTATTTGTAGCTAGCAGTCAGTCCCGGATTCAATTGATTTAGCAAAATACAAAAAAGAAATTCAGACTCGTTAACGTTAAGTACCATGACATACATGAAATACAAATTAAATTCAGGACAACAATATCTGTCGCGTCAGCTAGTTGACAATAATTTCTACATCTATATAAGGACTTACTTTGATATTTTTCACACCATTTTTTACTTTATCGTAGTTTTCATCAATAACGTTTTAGGAAATGTTTTAATATAACCTATGTTCGTCAGAGATAATATAATATTGTAATAGTAAAATAATTTTGAAAATTGGTGCAGTAGTTTACGAGTCTATTAAATCCAAATAAACAACCAGACAATCAAATGTTTCCTCTTTATAATATTAGTGTAGTTGTGATATAAATTTTATGTTAGTTAAATATCTTAGTCTTGTAAAAGGATTGACATGCCTTGTCACGTATATGATAAATATTTTAATTTCAGAGGAAATATCGAAAACGTACAAAATAAATATAGTGCGATGTGTAGCAGCCCTAGAGATTTGGTACCGAGGTTGGCGTCGAAGCCTGGGGACTGCTTTCAGAGAGGAGGATTTACTACACAGTTGAACAGTGCGGACAGAGTTCCATAATCCGTCACTCTCATAACTGTTACAGTCCGTGACTACAAGGAACGATGACCATTATATAACCATTATGACTCATTCGTTATCAAACAAGGCAACAATCATTATTTGTTGTTGTATGAACTATCTGTGTGAGGCCTGAGCGCATCAAGTGACATGCACTTACAGCCATTACTTTCTGGAACTATGTCAGTTATTGCCTGGTATACATTGAATTGTTATTCAATAATTTGTCTTTAGCTTATGGGTATGCAAAAGAAATTTGTAAATCCAGGTGGTAGTAGGGATATTGCGTAAAAGTAACCATCATGTTATACACAATATTCTTGTATGCACAAGCCTAATAGGAAGCTTATAAACATCAAATGCTTACATAGATAATGGATTTTTGAGTCATTCGACAGTATAGAACTACAAAGCTGCTCAAAATGAACTCATTAAAGAGGGAGCTTGATCGCGAAACAATGTTTTAGTATAAGTTTTTTTATAGTATAGTGGCAAATATGTAATCGGTGCCTCTTAGCAACTACCGACGGCCATGAAAATGCTCATAATTACCATGCAACGGCATAGTTGCCCTCTTTTTCTCCTCCCACATGAAAATAAAAGTGTACAAATGACGCGTTTATAGGGCTTGATTATGTTTATTCAACTTAATTTTTGTTGGAGATTTTTCCAAAGTTTCATTTCTACCATGTTAATTGCACACAAAACTTTTAATCTCCATTATCTACAATCACTGTATGTGTGCAATATATTCTGGAAATTGGCGCTTTAATGTTACCGAACAATGGGGAGACAGACGTAACAGTTCTTAATACAATCAACACTTATATCGTCAGATCTGAAGACAACAATAGCTCAAAATGAGGTGGCGAGAGCACAATAGGCTTACCTGAAGATATACGGCCCAGGTTCCTGTTGTATAACCTTGTTGCTTCGACCATTGCCACACTCGTATAACTGCTACTGTAACATAGCATCACTATAATAAATAATCGACTAGTACGATTTTAGAAAGAGGTAGTGTCATGCTGCAATACTGCATGGGAGAAGGTAGTGCCATCCATAGTGTTCGTGACACTACTTCCTCCTATGCAACGGAATTGGGCCGGCGCGACTGGAGAGGTACCTCTCGGCCGTAATACCGCCGTAAAGTGAAATCTTCTGTGTCGCGTCTCGTGCGGTTTGTCGGTGGTCCATGGGGGGGGGGGGGGGGGGGATGGCAAGGAATCAGTATAATAATTACGTGGATGTTCATGGGCGGCGGCAGTCGTAATCCGATTGCTCGTTTGGGGGGATTCTATAAAAAAAAACTATTGCAGATATATTTTTGAGCATGGCGGAACGGTGTGGTGTGGCGTGTGTTTGGGATGAGGTATAGGATGAAATTTTCTTACACCCTCCATAAAACCGTTATGTTTAACGATTTTAATTTCCTTTTTTGGAGTTTTATCATCATCAGCTGTGGGACACCCACTGCTGGGCATCCCACAGCAGATGACGTTTCGGTGCTTGCGCACCTATCTCTTCAGAACCAAGATCGTTCGCAGGGTTGCAAGCTGACACACGCAGTTTTGCACTTCATTTTGAATAATTTATTATTATCAATAGTGTGGTGATCAATAAACTGATGCTACTACCCCCAGTAGTATCACCATTAACCCTTATCGATCCCCTCCTGGACACAGTCTCTGGAAATGTGCACCTGGGGCGCGTTATCCGTCTTCTACTTCTACGACAGATAACATCTTCTACTGGACACAAACATTTAAAATGAACACCCAAATTCCCCTAGCACCTACATTTTACCTGCCCTACTCTTCAGACTCTGTATCTGTAACGCGTTCGGTGCCGAAAAGCGTGTTGTGACGATGACGCGAGAGCGTTGGTTTTTGTCCACCCAAAAAGTCCTTAATAAGTTCAAACGAGTGTTCACAATTGGCTAATTTAACATTGTGTGTAATGTTCTATTTTGTGTTCCAGATAGCCTGGCTTCGTATGGACCTACAGAGAAATATCTAGTATACGTCTGACACGTGTCAATTTGGTGAGTTTTATTTCTTTCTCATCACAATGCATGCTGTACTTGTCATGTTCACTATAAAGTGGCTAATATTTTGACATGATGGAGAGGTCACTTTGAGGTGTAATTATACGGATAATACAAACAAGTTTTATTATTTTAACAGAAATTATGATTACTAGATGGATCATGTGGATGATGGATTGTTCAGTAGTTATCGTCTACTGCAGGATACCGGTCTGTTCCAATGAACTCAAAGACGGTCGATTCCCTGTTAACATCTCTCTCTTCCCACCTGGTTCTACAACGTTTACAATGTATACAAACCAGAAAAATGATGAATAATAAGTGTTGTGAAATATAAAACGCATAGATCACTCGTTTATTTTTCTGTTAAATAGAAA
Organism: Eumaeus atala; assembly: GCA_017140195.1. Taxonomy (NCBI): domain Eukaryota; kingdom Metazoa; phylum Arthropoda; class Insecta; order Lepidoptera; family Lycaenidae; genus Eumaeus; species Eumaeus atala. Next base: position 972,524 of record JAFELO010000155.1, read on the forward strand.
TTCGCTTGTAAGGTACATTATTTGTTCCTAACTAATACATAAATTAACGCGCTTGTCCGCGTTCCTATTAGATATAAATGAAAAAGTAATATTGAATTAATAATTAAATTATGTTTGTGAACCATTTGTAATCGTGCTTTATGCTTCTTTTTTGGTTGCTCAATGTTGACGGAAGTGTCCATTGCAGCTTCATCGGTGACTAAAAGACACGTCAGGTGACGATCCTGTTGATATTGTGTTCGATATGGGGACAGACCGGGGGGGTCTATAGATGGAAGGGATGCATAGTTATTTAAGGTTAGCTATTTTGTTAGCGCGCGGCAACTAAAGTTAGCCTTGCTTAATCGTGGCGCTAGAATAGCTGGTTAAGTTGTCGAGAGCTCATGACAATACTTTCTCTGCCACCACAAACTCTACAACTACAAAATCAATTCGTCGGTTCAGACACTACATATAATGAATAGCAAGAACCAATAAATTATAAACCCACATAAACACAGAAATGTTCTCAAAAACGTGTTTCATTTTAATATTCGACGAGAACAGAATTCAGGAACATGGTAATTGCCGTGACGCAGTCACCAAAGTACCTAGCCGTCACGCAACGATAACCGCCTCTACTGTGAAACTCAACTCCAATTTAATTCACTTTGTGCATACATTGCTGTCTTTTTCGAACGTTTGAAAAGTATAACACAAAGTAACAAAGCAATGGAATAGAGTTATACAAAAATACGCGTGTAATTTTATGGAAAAATAGCAAGTGATTGCTATTGTAACACTAAGACCAAGGTCTTTAGTTTGTCGTTTTTTCAGCTTAGAATCTAAAATAATACACAAATGTTTTAAAACGGACAAATTTTATTTTTATTATTGCCGACTTCAACACTATAGTTGAATTGACATTTAATTTATATATAGCTGAAGATTTTGTTTGTTTGACTGCGTTAATCTCAGTAACTAATGGCCCGAATTAAAAAGTTCCTTTTGAGTTGAATAGTCCATATATCGAGGAAGGTTATTATAGGCTATATACTATGACGCCATCACTGATGGGACCGGAATTGAAACCGCGGGATGATACTAGTGTAAAAAGAAATTTATTTGATCCGTCATGTTACAATCTTTTAAACTATTTCTTGGTAGCACCAGTGATATTATTACTGAATGTTACTTTGTCACATGGCGTGAAAGGATAATGTGCGTTCTTTGAGGTTTCAGGAAGACCAAGTGGAACCTGGGGCCTGGCACGACGCTTCTCATTATGATAATTGTAATTAAATTATCCTTTGAAACTAAGTGCAACCTGGGGCCTGGCACGACACTTCTCCTTGTCTTTTTCCTGGTTGGGTGTACAGCCTTATCACTTAGGGGTATGAAAAATAAGATAGTAGCAGATTCTCGCAACTACTGAATATGCATATAAAATCGGTAAGGCCGTTTCGGAGGGTAAGGTAACTAACATTGAGACACGAGAATTTTATATATAAGACATCCAAAGACCACCCCAGTTATAATTGAAATTGACACCTCGATAAAAAACCATAAACGTACGATTTTATCTTCCCACAGCGTCATTAAGGTCAGGACTTAAAGATTTTTAACGCGAAGCATACTGATATGAAGTGGCTAATGATCTGCCAAAGTCTTAATGCAGTCCAAATGAAATCTGTTCCGTTATTTACATGCTTCGAACGTATTTTGTTATCAACCTTAATGCCTACAGCGTAGGCACGTAGATAAAATACCGATGTGTCGGTAAACGTTCTCATACACAATATTTTTCAAAAGTATAGTAGTGAAGATCTCGGGAAGGTACAAATTTTGTTACTTAATAAAAAAACCGTCCAAGTGCGAGTCAATTCGTGCACGAAGGGTTGCATACCGTTTACACCTTAAAAAATCGAAAGAAAAACACGTTTTTTGTATGGGAAATGCGTTGCTTTATTCAGTTCTTAAGTATTTGATGTTGTAGTGGCAAGAATCATCTGTGAAATTTTCAATTCTCTAGCTATTACGGTTCATTGTTCAAATTTGTGGGTGTTATGGTCTCGAGAGATTTCGTCCTTAACCATTGAGCAGTATCTTATTTCGCTGCAGGCTATGTCTAATTATATGACATAATGGTCATAAAAAATTCGCATGAACCTAGACTAAGTATTTACTACTACTGGGACACTATAGATAATATTTATTAATTTACATCATGAAAACAAAACAATGTTGAGGTAACGGATGTGACGTCATTACCGAGATTACTGACGGTACGTGGTTGATGGCACATTATTTTGTGACTCTCACAAATCGCACGAAAGAGATATTCCAATTCGTGACACGGGTGTAATGCAGGAACCACTGTTAATTAAATATGCACTGTAATTACAAATTAATACGAGCAAGCTGCTACAAGTGATTTAAAAAAAAAATCTTATTCATTTGATAAGTCATAAATCATAACATAATTAAGTCAGCTTAGAATAATAACATTTACGAGTTATTTTAACAGTTTGGGATATGATTGGAGTAAATTTATAACAATAAAATCTATATTAGAAAATGACTTATACATTAAGTGTTGCTCAGGCAATTTGTGTTACTCCATAGAGGTATCTTTATAATATTCAAATCTAAGATCCAGTGATTGTTTAATGAAACTTAAAAATCTAACCTAGATTAATCATCAAAGTAGTATTTTGGATACACTATCTAAAAATCTACTTTGATGGAGAAAGGAGAAAAGATCCCCCCACAAAGCACAAACTTTCTTTTAGGAGATCTAATCTAAATTGTTCGTTGATCTTACACTGGAGATTTAATTGGTGGAGGACCTCTCCTCTCTCACATCGTGTACAGTTTGGATCGTCATTTTTATTATTAGGAAAAAGTTGTTGAGTGGTATGTGATAATTGCGGGTACGGAATCAGATAACCAAATCTTTTCTGTTGATGTTTCGGGATGTAAACGAAAATGAGGTAATAATAAATTCAACCATTGAGAACGAATGCGGGGTGGTGTGCGGCCACCCCGCATTCGTTCTCAATGGTCGAATATAATCTAAATTGGATATAATTGTTGAATATAATCTAAATTGGATATAATTGTTGAATATAATCTAAATTGGATATAATTGTTGAATATAATCTAAATTGGATATAATTGTCGGGTTTCACTTCTGAACGACGATCAGTAGAGTGCGGTACCGTACCGAGAGATATGCCGTTCTCTAAAGCCTCGGATGCGAGTGTATTTGCAGCCTCTTTACCCCTTACGCCCGCGAGTGAAGGAATCCTCTGCAAACGAACTTCAACACCGTTACATATCAATCTATGGATACATTTTATAATGAGGTATGCTTCGCATCTGCCAACATTATGACCAATTGAATTGTTTGACTAATATTAATTATGTGCATATGGATGAGGAGCCTCGCGCAGTAACTACGTGGTAAATGATATCCTATGGACTCTAGACTCGGACACATATACATTTTATTACAAGCTAGTACCGGCGAATTTGACCGCGTTCTTCCTAGAGATAGATATTGCTTTGTCTTGCTCCCTAAGACGAAACCACTGGAGGTCATGAATTGTTTATATTTCAAGAGCGCAAACGAGAAGCTAGTGCATTTTGATGACAATCGACACCCATAGACATCTACATTATTATGTAAACTGATTTTCTCTTTTTACTTCCTGCCCTCCAAACAGTCGCTGGAAACTCGCAAACCACACGAAAGGCGACATTGGCTGTCGCTTTGCAGTATTGTCTTGTGAGGTTCCTCCCGGTCGGGCCAGCTCGATGGCTTGGCTCTACATGTTACTGTATGTAACGTACACTTTGTGTTAATTTACCCGAAACGAAGATTTGAAGTCTCCTTTATGTAATGTTGCATGTAACCGCGCCTTTACTTTAACAAAACTTGTGTAAATAATTATTATGGTGTATTATATCATCACAATCCTTTAATGACAAACATGACGATTTCCTTCTTAGATATTCAAGGTTGAGTATAGTTTTTTTTGTTCTCTTCACTTGCCTGTTTTGTGTTCATACAATATTATTGATATTAAAAAGAATTAATATTAATGTAATAAAGATTTCTTTGTTTGTTTGAATGCGCTAGTTTTTTTTTTTTTGAGTATGATAGCTACATTCATGGGGAAGGTTATAGACTATATGCCATGACGCTATGACCAATAGATCCGGGGCTAACCTTGTGCTGCTTGTCTTGCTACACTTGTTATACAACATTGTCCCCAAAAGCTGTCTGTATGCCTGTGATCTATTTTCTCAAAATCTACTGAACAGAGGGTTTCACCAATAACTAGAGAGATTCCCAAAGAAGATTTTAGTGTATAATTTGTTAAGGTCATAATTCATCTTCTGATATTCCCGGGCGAAGCTGGGAGGGGTGGCTAGTTATAATATAAATAGGCAACCGATGTTCTGTGATGTTAGATTTTGGTCATAAGGGGACAAACGAACAGTCTGAGACCTTTGATTATTCCCGACGCTCATAGACATCCGCGTAATTATGCAGATGTGCTGTCCTCTTTTCTTTATGCCCTGGAATATGCTCTGGGAAATGGGTCACTGGAAAGTCACAATCTGCGCTAAACTATGCACTAAAGCTATGAAGCTCACATTGCGATGCTATATATGATTGGCATGAACTTTCCGGATTGTGCCGGTCCAATATAGCTGCAATGCATTCATTACACGCCATGCAAAGCAATACTTTTTACAAAAATCTTACTTAGATATGCAAGTGCAGGCGTTGAAAGAAAATTAAATAAAACAATACATTTTTTTACCTCTAAGACGAGTGGCTACTGTTAATTGTATCACCCTTCTTCATCTAAAAATATTTTACTGTCGGTTACTCTATAGCACGGTAATAGACGATAGTGGGTGATGATGTTGGAAACATGTCCCGTTGGTGCGTTACGAAATGGAGTAGACGGGTTTTTTGCGACTATTCGTTGTTTTTTTTCCAGACTGCTTGTCACTAGCTCGCGGCAAGCCTATGTATGACGCGTGCTACTTTACAACCAATTGAGTTTCCATTTCGACCTGCTGCCATAGACAAGGGATATGTTTATTACTCGCGAATGAGACGGGAAATTAGCTAATAAGAAGTACTGAATTTCGCGGTTTAATTTAAATATGATCGAGAGCCCAGCGTTAATTCATAACGGTGTGCCTTTTTGGATGGAAACTATCGTCTTGAAATATTTTTTTATTGTATAGGGGGGCAGACGAGCAATTGGATCCTATAGACATGCAGATGCGTTACCCTCCTTGCGTCTTCTCCAATGGGCCACCGGTTACTTTGACGCACGAAACGAGACACTCTACGGCGGTATTGTGGCGGTGATTGCATGAGGATTTTTCATACTCTATTGTGGTTTTGTCTAACATAAGTACACGATATTGTTTATGTATGACTTTAATATTAATTGAGTGTGACTATTCGCGACTTAACTACTAATTAAGAGATGCATTCTTCTTACTAATTTTTCTAGACCGAATGCTGTGTAACCGAAATTTGGAGAATATCTGTAACTTTGATAGCAACTCGTGAAACCGGCGTAAACTAACCTTTTTTGTAGACCTGAACCTATACTACTTTGGAAGCAAAGAGAAGCCCAATACTGTTTCATTGGATTGAACTTTCCGGCGGTATCATGTGATTGAGAGGTACCTCCCCGGTCGTGCCGGCCCAATTCCGCTGCAATGCACGTTCTACTTCTCATTAAGATGTAAGACACGTCAACTACATTTCAATTATATTATTTATTCTACTGCTACAGAGAATACTGTTGGTAGTACAGAGAGTACTGTTCCCGTTGATGTATGATAGGTTTGCCACTAAGCCACTCACTACAAGAATATAATGTTAAAAAAAAAATCATATTTCCCTAGTTGGACCAAAATGTAGTGAGGCACTGTGAAGCGATACGAACAAAAATAATTTGAAACTTATTTTTTAATTCGTATTAAGTTTTTTTTTTTTTTTCACGAAAGATCATTACGGCTGCATGAAGGGGATATATTATATATCGTTGGCAAGCTCTTTGGCTTTGAATTTTGTTTAAAGTAACGTTCACTTGTCCGTTGAAGTTTCACTTCTATCTTGTGTACTAGCACAAAGTAAAATTTTTATAATTGGCTCTTCGTTTACAAACCACGTAACATCCAAAGAAAATGTTAGCCATTTTAAGGTGTATATAAGGTAGTGAGTGCTATTTATAACAAAAGATGTCCTGTTAGGTCGGAGGCGCGTAGCACGTGCATAGGGGCGGTCGCACGACATGTGCCGACGCAGGTGCTCGCCCGGTGTGTGGACCAACTGCTCCGCAAGGCACACGGCTGACTCTACACACCCTGCTTCCATTGAACGATGTTAGTTTGTATCTTTCCGGCGCTACCTGTGTTCATTCTGTGCTCACGATCTTAAAAAACGTTTAAGAAACCGCGATATTATACGTTCTTATATAACACAGTTAAATAAACCGCGTTTTATATACCATACATAAATAAACCGAGATGAAATATAAATTTTTGAACAACATAGTAAATAAACCGGGATATAATAATATTTCAAATAACATATTTAAATAAACCGTGATAACATAAATATAGTTGTTCTGTTGCAACATAGTGTATTTATTGTAGCAAAAGGAAAAGAACTATGTATTAAAATTTAATTTAGCTAAGACAAGTGTATTAATTTTTACTGCTTAATTGTGTTGTGTGAATCTTATAACATTTGTATATTAAAATTTATGAATTTTGGTGAGAGAAATTTTGGGTTTTTTGGTGAAAACATGTAGACACGACAATTTGATTTTATAGTACACACTACAATTCCATGATTGTATTTACATTGAAAATTTACATCACTTAGATTTTTTTATATTTTACAAAATATTCATATTCTTTCGTTGTTCGCAGGTTCAAGATCAACCCGAGGCTACACAAATGTACGTAAGTCGTTTGCCCATTACGTCAATATAAACAGTGATTACGTTTGTTTTCATTGCATCAAAACATTTTACGTCATTTGTGTAAACGTACCCGTCAGGTGTTATATCAAAATCTGCAGACGAGTTGTAGTTTTTAGACTCTTTTATCATCATTCAAGTGGTCATTTTGCTGATAATTGGAAAAGCATATAAATATCGTATCATGATATTGTTGGAGGTAATGCAGTGCTGCAGCTAAATTGGACCGGCACGGCGGCGGAGGTACCTCTCGCACGCATTTTACCGACTTAATGGTGATATCTATGTTATCGTGTTGGGGGCTTTGGGGTTGAAGGAGGGCCTTGCATCCGCGGATGATAATAGGCAAAGATAGTCACCAAATGGCTCGGATAAGTCGTTTGTACTTAAAGCTATAAAAAACATCACCAGGTGGTTATGCTAGGTAAACCATCTGCTATGGTTTCCGTTTACACACGGTGAAATACAAAATTAGGCCAAGACTCGTATAGAAAACAGCATTTAGTCTTATCACAGAGTTTAAAGCTGAGAACATGGACCTATATTCTGTTTTACATTACTCATATCATAAACGCGAAAGTTTATATGTACGTTTGTAACTCTTTCACACACATACTACTGATTGAATTTGGATGAAATTTGGCATACATAGATGACGATTTGGAACAACATACAAAAATAAATTTCTGTCGAGGCTATTGTAATTCCTTGTGAGTGTGAGTGAAACTGCGGGACACGGTTCGCAATATTATAAAGGAAACTTTAAGAAGCTTTTTCTTATCAAACTCTTAGAAGAGGCCCTTTTGTCCCTCGCTGTGTAATTCACAATAGAATTGCAGTAAAATAAATTCACATCATGGGAATAGTTATGCGAGTACGCTTATTTTATTATGTTTATTCAAATACACTGCAGACGTGACAATTTTTTTTTTAAATAAGTACTAGCGACCCACTCGGCTTCGGAATAACAGGAACAAAATTATACACCAAAACCTTTATCAGGAATCGCTTCATTCAAGGATGCAAACTGCATGAAAATCCGTTGAGTAGATTTTGAGAAAATCCACACTCAGGCTGACAGGCGAAATATCATGTAGACAGATTTTGGGTAATTTGTTATAT
>JAFELO010000155.1:980732-1010924 GCA_017140195.1 Eumaeus atala
TTTTAAATATAAGAAGAAGATTGGTATTTTTAATGTAATAGTTAATCAACTTTAATTTAGATAGTATTAACAGTTAGTTACGGTATCCGAGAGTTTAACCCATCATAGATCCCTATCCAAAACAATGCCTCATTGATAGATCATTTTGTTGTACCAAATTCACAGCTAAATAATATTTCAAAATCGAAATTTGATAAAATACATTTGATAAAATATCTCTCAAGCGAAATGTTTATTTTGTTCGTTACCACGATAGGATTAGGTTTAAATTTGCTTGTGTTTGCCAGACAAACAATTTATTTTTAAAGTTTGAAGAGCAATTAGTACTTTCATCTGTGAAATCGTTTGTGCTGGCCGATTGTTTGGCTTAGAATCTATATGGCTCTTGTAATGCTCGTTCTTTATTGACATAACTTTAGGCACTAATACGTTGTAGGCTAAATATAATTCTAAATACAATTTAACTGATAGTGACTTGGTAAATGGTAATGTAATATTGCATGTTCAACTAAAATAATTGTTTTTAATGATATCTTCAGACTCGTATTGTATGACAAGGCCCAGATTGCTTTTTGAAAAATTGTACACAAACATTCCTTTAAAATCGCGTTTCTCCAGTGAAATCTGCATAAAAACAGGAGATTTAAAATTTATCGTGTACTGACAGACGCAGTGAGGGGACGTTATTTTTTAAATAACTAGCATCATACCGGAGTTTCACCCGCGTAACTCTGGACCTATTCGTTGTAGCCTCATGGTACACAGCGTATAGCCTTCCCCCTCCTCGTTAGGAACTACTCAACGCAAAAATATTTTTTTCATTCGGGCCCGTAGTTCCCGAGATTAGCGTGTTCAAACACACAAATTTTTCAGCTTCATATGATCATAGAGATATGAAGTGATTATTATGTGTCGAGGATTCATCAGCGTCCGTGAATCATTAGGGTAACGACTTCTCCCCGACAGTTTCCGTCACAATGATATTGGAAATGACATTGACGCATTCTGAGATGTACCGGCTAGCGCCTAATGAGCGACTAACTAAAATACTCGCCTGATACACACAGCTGACTATATTTGTGACATGACCGATAATATACAGTATACGCCCACGGTACGCCGCCGGTTTTTGAGGTTAATAATATTTAACATACTTCGGTTTTATTGAACTAACATAGTGGACTTCCACAATAACTGTTAGTATTTTTAAACCAATGTGTAATTTTTTTAATCTGACCTAAAGTATCTGACGAGTCCAAAGTTCAAATAAATGTAAAATAATATTAGATTAATATTAGTACCCGAGTCATCGCTTCTGCACATTATATGGCCTTATCATTTTATAGTATAGTGTTTTTTATAGTATGGGGGGCCGACGAGTAATTGGAGCCTTTTGCCTGCTACCGACGCCCATAAACATCCAATTTTTTTTGTCATGCGCATGCGTTGGCCGCCTTACCTCCTCCTCTCAAATATGCTACCGGCTACTTACAAACAACATGAAACACGCGATGTCATGTGAGCGGGAGGTACCTCCCCACACGTGCAATGCTGCATGCATACTAGGGCATTACAATTCTGCAACTGATGGCAGTTGTTCTTAAGTGCGATGTGATGTAAAAAAACCTTATGATAAGAACATCGACGTAGTTTAGTGACCTACGAGCTACGAATGGTAACAAATTTAACTTAATTGAGCGCAAATGGCAAAGGTTTGAAGTCATAGCCACTACGCGCATTGCGTTCGCACGACACTTCTATTATTACCTGTACGTTTGACCTTATAAATTGCAACGCTATATACTGTATTGATTGTGTCACTTACGATCTCTTGCATATTTGTCGCTCCTGGTACAAAATTAATTAAAAATTATAACTAGGTCTCTAACTATGAGAATGAATTAATATATCACTTGAGTTTCTCATTGTGCACGCCGTGGGAAATGAAGACAATAGGGAGATCTCAGGTTCGCTGTCTCCTTGGTACGTCGCCTCAAGAAATCGTGAGACCCGTGGGATCTCTCCATGTGTAAATAGGAGCAATCGTCGTGTCGCTATTTTGTATTGCTATAGTGTTAGATCCCGTTATATCTTATAGGAATAAATCATTGAAGGGCTGCTGTCAGGAGTAACGGCATTATTCGCTTTGCTACCTCATTCTTGCGTTTGTTTTAGACTCATTATTGCATACTCTCGAACACGCGAAGCTAAAGTCTGCCATTTCTTAATGTACATTCAACAGTCTGATATAAAATTTTCAAGAAGAAATCATATAATACCTTGTTTAATAAGAGCCGTGTCTATGGTTTCTTACTACTCGAAATTTTTTGCTAACCATAGACATGATCAATTTTAAAAGTCGTAGATTTACAAAATAATGCCGAAGAAATCATAAATTATCGAAAGCAAGACGATCAAAGGCTTGACGACGGCGTATTCCCATAGGACATGGTAGTAACAGATAAATCGACCCACATGAGGATCGGCTTCACAAAAGGCGCTTTCGATAAGCCCGCGAGATAAGGCATTTGACATTTCCTATATGAGAAATGGCGATTAAACCGCCAATACCACCGGGAAATATTACTCGAATATTGGCATTTGTTTCCGATCAGAGATTAAAATATTTATTGTGCTTAATTTTTATTGAAGTATAAAAAATAAATTGGTCGAATTAATTTGGAACTGGTTGCCAAATCATTATTTCTAAGTACATGTTTAGTGAATAGTCCATAGTAAATATTAGCATCTGATCACATTGTATTATTTATTGTTCAAAAATAAATCTTACTCATAACAAGAAATGTTTTAAAATCATGTTCGTATCGTATGAAAGATATATTTGATTGCATGTTATGTATTTAGAATTGAGATTACTATGTTATTGAGATAACATTCAACTGGTGCAGTGCAACAGTAATGGTTCCATCGGACATACATGTTCATTTTCTAGTGCCTGAAACTTAGAAGTATCGTCGTAGTCGAGAGTAGTCGAGAAAAAAATGTGAAGCCGCAGGTAAATAAAGTTATCAAATAAACAGTAACATAATAAAGAGCATCGTGTTATTGTAATGAGTTTACAATTTAGCGAATTAGTTTGTTAGGTGCGCCAGCCGCCAGCCCACATAGAGCGTCCATACATTAGCATTATAAACAGTCTAAGCTCGACCGTGAACTTGATGCGGTGAACGAACTCATTTAGGAATCGAAAAGCGAGGACGTGACTGGCGTGGTCTTCGCGTGTTGTTGCCAATATTTTCTCGCCTTGCGGATCGTATATCGAAGCCCCGACAGGGCCCGTACATCAGCGAGGGCCCTGCTGGTCACGATGCGGACCCGACAGGGCCCGTACATCAGTGACCCAGGGCCCTGCCGGTCACGATGCGGGAGCACGCGCCGCGCCGCGACCGTAACCGATATCGTTGTCAAAACAAACACTTAGTTATTTAGGATCTATTTATACCTCAAACTGAAACTCACTTCGCTCTTTAGTTTCTAATGTTTTACTGAAGACTTAATTACTTCACATAATATCCTTTAATGTGTTTCTTCGTGATTTGTAATGTAACTAACGTTCTTACTTAGTAAACTTTTCCCGGAGACAAAATATAGCGTCATGTATAATTCAGTTTAAACTTTGTTTCACAAAAAAACTCAATTAAACGTGATTACCTTATTAAGATCAAATTGTTCATTTGAATTTTTCTTGTCATATCTCGAGTTGTTCGGTTACTTTATTAACCAAGGCTAAACCGTTGTAGGCGTTGGCGTTAGGTTTGGTAAAGTCCTTAAGCCTTTGTGGACTGAGGTTCAACTGAAATTATTACTAATTACTAATTTACATATATTTAATAGTAGCATCCCAGCAGTGGGTTTCACCCGCGTGACCCCAATGTTATTTGTTTTAGCCTCATAGTGTATAGACTTCCTCAATAAATGACACATTCGACACAAAGACATATTTTAATTCGGGCCAGTTGTTCCTTAGATTCATGCGCTCAAACAAGCAAACAGAGTTTGTTTGTTCAGCTTAATATTATAAGTTGAAGAGTGTAAGAGGTAATGATAATCCAGCGATGTATTCCACTTGTGCCGGCGTGACGGTTGCTATCTATCGCTCTCATAATGTAGGTGTGTATAGTCGGCTAGGCTATCGCGTTTCGTGTGCTCATTAGTTTGTTCCTGCTGGCTGTGGGCGTCAGCTTAGCATCAAATTTACATCTGCCCGCCTGGCAACTGTGCTTTTTAGTACGTAAATATATTTGCTATTTGATTAATTAATTTGTAACTATGTAGTGAGTGTGGCGGGACTCGCCTCTAACGGGCAAACGGGTGCTGACTACACGAAACAAGACAGCAAATGTTACTTTACGGCGGTATCATGTGAGAGAAAGTAACATCCCCGGTCGTTCCGGAAAATTAGGCTGCAATGAAGCGTGGCCTCTTACAATATATTGTAACTTACATTAAAGTACTTACTTATCTACAAGCAAAGTGATATAGTTTTAAAACGACAAAACATATCGAGGTTTCAACTTTTAAAATATAATCGCTGGTACAAATTAATGTCTAAATGATAATACGATATTGATCTGATATTATAAAGCCATCGCTCATCACAATTCATCAGCGGGTACTCGCACAGCCGTGGTTGTGACTTGTGACCGCATTCACACGCTCTCGAGGATTACCGCCAAGTGGTTTCAGAACGAATGATTGATCATCTGAATGTATTAGTGAACGAACGAACGAGTGAACGGATTACGGCTTTTTGTATTCAAATCTGCACCGAAACAAATGTTAGTAGAGTGTTAACATTAATCGTTTTGTTTTATTTAAGGCAGTGGTGGGTGTGTGAAACGACTTAAGTGATGTTAATTGCATGTGGCAATATAACAATACAGTGGGTATGGCATGTCATCAGACGAATATAGCTTCATCATGATGATGAAAATATTTATATTTTACTGAACGTATGTAACGGTACAATTATAAACTTAAACCTCCCTCTACCGGGAATCGCACCATTCTTGGGTACCCGCATCAAAATTCGAAAAGTACATTTTGAGAAAATCGATCACATACAGCATTTGGTGACTTTGTTTTGTATGTTAGATAGATATTACGTTTAGATACTCGTTTGTATTTTGCTAAGCCCCTGTTTCTTAGCACGTTTATTCTGTTATTAACGGGCGAAACCGGGGCAGATCGCTTGTAATAAATCAACTTTAAGTAAGTAGAGGCTAGATAAGCCAGCGTAAAAAAACTATAATTGTTCGTGGAAAAGTTCTAACCTCTACACTTACAATAATGCCATTCTTGACCAGTATCAGTTAGAAAGCCTATATTTATCTGATTTTAATTAAATTCTATACAAAGTAACAACGAAAGAGATAAGGTAATAATATTCATATGGTTACAAAACTGTCTGCACTCCGTACCATTGAGTTACGAAAATACAAGATACATGATCTCATACTGAACTGTTATTCTAACTAATCCGTTATTGTACATTAACATATTTTTTTGCAAAATCAACCAGCGCATGATTTTAAATAATTTTTACAAAGCAAATTCTATTTGAAAGAAGCGCATAATTGAAACGTATTTTACGATAAAGTCATCCTTACGCGCATGATTTGAAGTTATTATTCAGTGAAAATTTTTGATTGTCTTTTATGCGGGCGTTTTCGAGTGACTGTGTATCTCTGTATTTTTGTAAATCAATGTTCTGTACACATTCTATAAGTATTTATAATTTTTTGATTTCTTACTCTTGAGTAGAAGCAACTTTACAGATAATAAAAAAAAAATAGAATGAATTTGTCTTTACAGCTCATGTTATACACTTACATACTCTTTATTTTTGGGAAGGTTAAGTCAAACTGCGAGACGCTGCGTATTTTACTAATGTAAAATAATAAGAATAACACTTCAGTTGGCTAGTAGACAGTCAAATAATGAAAACTAGACGGGGGACCTAGAAAAAATGTATGGATGACCATTTATTTAGCAAATAGAATTCATCATAATTAAAACGAAGTCTACGTCTTTCTGAACTCATGTGTGCATCAATAAAATTGTTACAATTTTACCAATTGTATTGCCAGATCCGATATAAAAGTTGGCGCATGTTTGGTGATGTTGCCGTTTGGATTTTGGACTTACACTTCATACGCACGTTGTACCGGTATATGAATGTGTGACATAATTGAAATAAAGTGTGTCACTTGGCAGGCTATACATCGTGGTACCAGCCCAATTGAAGAATTATATGGGGCATGAATTAGATGTATCATATTGTTTCAAATTAAAATGTCTCAACAAATTCTTGACCACACATGAAAGTTCAAAACATGGACTCCATTATAAGTACGGTATTACAGATGCGGTGCACGTAACAGCAGATTACTGTGACCACACTTATTGAAGAACCGGCAGCCTTAGCGTAGGAACATTAAACGATATCATTGGCCAAATATCATAAATGGCCAAATAACATTGAGCAAAAACTCGTCGCGCGACCAGCACTCACAGTAACCCGATGACTGTGTTCTTCTCTTCGCTTCCACAACACAAGTGGGGACACAAGTAGGGCCAATGACGGTGAAACTGATCAAACCTGGTTATAAAATCTACCTTAACATTCAAACCATTTAGATATGATTGTGCATTCTATTTTTTGCATAGAAACTTTTGAATAATCAAATCCAGAGTGACAAGTGACAACTAGACAAACATTATCCATCGTCGGCGACATTTTACTTACCAATGTTTGAGACAATTTTTTTTTTCAGAGGGACCAATTTTTTTGTTACTGGTGGCGGCGCTGTGCCCTCGCCCCTACAGTTCTCGGGTCTACGGAAGACTTTTTTGTCTTCAGGTTTTAGGTTGACGAAAGGGGGACAGACCCCCCTCCTTTCCCGCAGATGGAAAGAAGCAAACCGGAATTTTTGTGGGCATTACCCTATCGTGATTTATTTTTGGGACCGAAAAGGGGGAAACGGCCCCCCCTCCCCACGCTAGTGGGACGGCGCGCGCACGATGCCGTTTAATTTTACGGAACGTGCATAAGGAAAGTTGAGCTCGTCTTTCGGTTTGGCTTGTCAGAGGAGGCCGGCCTCCTCCCCCATCCTCTGACAGTTGGGGTCGATTTGCGCTTCAAATCGGCTAGAAGTCATATTTTTGTTTTTATTATTAAAGCTCTCTAAGATCGCGTTATTTTATTTCTGCATTTATCTAAGGTCACGTCTTACAGATTCGAACCCGGGCTCGTTTCCGTAAGCGGTGTGTGAGTTTGGTTTGAGACAAATGCAAGCCTCGAGCTATATATACAAAAAGAAACCCAAGCTTTATACGTAAACACAACGCGGTACAAATGCGTTAACCGTTGTAATTCCTGATAACAATTATAGCTCTACTAAAACCGATACTATAATACAAAAGTATAGTTGTTGCATCACCTGTTTTTTATGTTAGAAGTTTTATAATGACAAATGAAATACAGATGTACACTTGTATATTACACTCGAAGTCTTATAATTACTACTGCACTTGTGTACCATATAGGAAGTGTTATAATTATTGTTACAAATGTATGTTGCGTCAGCCGAACATTTACAGGCCAGAAGACGGTTGTTAGAGAGAAACTCATTGTGATAAAACAACAAGGTTCACTCGTAGACGTATCCACCGGGCATCTTAATCACGATTTTATCACGTAGCACAACGGGACCGCGGGTTTCGGGACGTGCTCGTATTCTGTCGGCACAAATAATATGGATAATTCAGTTTTAATGCACTAACGGTACGCGATATTCAAATGCAGCGTTCCGGGTTTCTGATTGTTACACAATTTATGCATTAACGTTTTACAGTGCTGTGATGCAGTGGAGCTGGGCATGCGCGACGAGGTTATATCATTGTTTTTTTCCATTCTTTTAATCTCTCGGATAATTTCTCTTGTTTATGACTTGGTAATGAGTACTTTCTTTTTACTTTGACAACAAACAAGCATACTGCTCTCACAATTATCATAACATTTTATATTCATTCATGTCGTTGAAATAATTGTTAACTAGCGATCCTTTCACATTAGTTGAAATAATAATTTATATTTAACTAACGATCCGTCACGGCTTCGCCCATTAATAACAGGGGCCGGATTATTGACTTGACAAATTATACACTAAAGCCTATGGGTGAAAACTGCATAAAAATCTGTTTGGTAGATTTTGAGATAATTGATCTTATATAGAAAGACATCTTTATGCGTTTCACTTTGTCCTATAAGAAGAGATTATGTTACATTACTTAATTATCACTTTGCATTCTACTTGATTGTAACGCCGAAAAGAACCTAAAGACTAGAAGTAGTGATGCTGCATAGAATTGAAATGTTAAAGTGAAGGTCTACATTTATAAGTAATGGAGATCTCTAAAATCATGAACTTGTAGCAGAAGGCAGACGCGAAGGGTTCATGACCCGACCACGAGGTGTGAACACGTGGGAATGAGCAGGCTTCGGTATAACCGTTCTGGGAAAATGCTACCTCGTTTTACTTGTCTTGTCAATTTATAATCCAGTTGGCTTTGTTTGCTTTAATTAAAAATGTTTTTGTAAAACTAAATAAAATAAATATAAAATTTACTAAATAAATTAAGAAACACAATCAAGTTAATTTAAAACTTTTAAATTATGGATTTTCATGAATGAATATATTAAAATATGTTATTGTGTGAGTATTTTAGTATATTGCAATAAATGAGAGAGTAACTCGTTATTGTATTACTTAATTATTTGTTTCATTCGATGCGTATTTTCATTTACAATATAAAATAAAAACATTTTATAAAAAAAATATTAGTAACTTACTTATAACTTATTATAAAACCAGAATTTATTTGATAAATCCAACCAAATTTCTGAGGTTATTTTCCACACAATATACAATACCTCGGATTGTTGTAACACAACAACTATCTGACAGAAGGTGTTAAGACTAGCATTGAACAAAATGAGTGGGTAATAATGGACGTAAAGCCACACTCTGTACCTTTGATTGACCTGACCTTTGGAGATGAGAAAAAACTAACAAATGATCCCACCAAAGTTGGCTTGTCACGTCTTATATGGTGATATAGCAGTTTCTTGGGCATTAGGGATATGGATGATAGATGTTTATATGCAGAACTTTGACTAGAATTCTTATATATTAGCTATACCGTCAGACACTGTTCAGTCATAAATTGAATTTGATTGTCATTGAAACGTGTAAACATAAAAAATATACTATTTGGTAAAAACCGGTAAAGCCGTTTAGGAGTTGACACGAGAATTTTATATATAAGATAACATGAATCTCTGAAACAGCTCCAACGGCTTTCATGAAAATATAGCATTAGCATGCAAGAGTTTTAGGGGCCAAATAGACCTAGCTGTTTAATTTCTAGAAAGCGTGATTTTATCCCGTTTTTGACGCAGGAGGAGGAAAAACAGCCACAATACATTATTTCTTACAAACTTATCAACTGCTACTAGGTTACTTTAGTTCGAGTAGGAAATTAGAAGACCCCGATTCGAGTCCAGATGTCATATTTTTTTCACTTTATTTTCAAACACTTTGTCTTGCGAGAGGAACAATTATTAAGAGCCAGTTTTTGTAACTCATATCTAAGCATACTTCTCTAAATAAAGAAAAAAGACGAAAATAAAAATACTGAGCAAAGCTCGTTCAGATAGGTACAGTAACTTACAGTACAGTAACAGTAAGTACTTTAACGTTACTTTTCCACAAGTAGGGACATTATCCGTAAATATATAATCACGTGTCTTCTAAACACAACGCACGCAAAGCGACAAAAAACAGGTAAAAACGTTAAAATTAATGTGTTTTAGTATGATATAATTTCTGTATCACTTATTGCGGTATCCTGTACGGAAATCTGTCATTAGTTCTCCTAGCTGGTTGCAAAACACGTTCGAAATTGGCCGCGTCGGTCGTACGGAAACGTTATAGTTGTTTGACTTAAAAACGAAATGTCACTATCCCCGACTTCCGAACGGATGCGGGCTTTCCTTCGCTCCTGATAATTTCATTATCACTAATTACGACTTGTGAAACGGCTTTTGTACGGCGCTGATAAGTGCTATGTAGTTTTTTACGACGTAGGTTTTACCTATTTCTCTTATGTAAAAAAAAAACTATTTAAACGTTTCGAAATTTCTTTGTTCTGACGTTTATTAAAAAATGCTGTGATCTTCCTTGATTATCATGTTAGGTATTCGATGTAAAAGTAAGAAGAAGCTCAAGGCATTTGCACAAAAAAATTAATATGAGTTTTTATCTTAAATAGTAACACCACAAAGTAAAACTCGATACGAGTATGTATCTCGATAAAGGCATCGATTTGAACTAACCACGAACAGACGCAAATAAATTTAAATTCTTCAACACCATATTCGAATCCAACGAATATGTAAGTTACTAGATAATTCTAAGTTTAAAAACGCTTATAAGGCTACAACTTTTATATTTTAATGATAATGGACATAAAATTTACAACTGCCAACATTTATTCTACTTCTATGGAATAAGAAACGATTTCTTGCGCTTTCTATTTATTTTAGGAATAAACAAACCCGGAATAGGGTACACTGGTGCAGACGGTCCAAACGGGTTTTATTAAAGATATTTTTTGATGCGCTGTAGAGAATCCGTAATGCGTATTTGGCGGTCATTCTCACGCCTTTCCACGACTATTAAGCTCGAAACTTGATACGTGAAATGCTCACTTTTGCCCATGGATTTAAGTTTAAAATTCTGACCATAAGTTCTCCTTTCTGAGTTTCTCGGAACATAAATTGTCCAAGTGTTTCCAGCTAATTAGAATTGTTTTAATACACCATTAGACGTAGCTTTATTTTTTATTTAAGTTAATTCATTCCCAGTATTTTTGTCCAACACTTAGGAAGATGTGTTTTTTGTGGCTTTTTTTTAATGTATATGTTCTATCCTAAATTTCTCTATCTCTGGTCTGTTCACGTAAGTGTAGGTCCTGTAACTATTTCAGTTCTAAGACTCAAGATACAGTGACTATTAGTCATTAGATTTTTAATAAAAGACCAAGAGGCCTATCGCACTAGTATGATCAGCCATCTTGACTTTCTTGACAGAGACTAGAAGCGTACGGTGAAGGGCTGTTCATGATGATGAATGGAGAATTAATGATGCTATAAAGCCGTTGTGTTTTATATGTTAAAAATAATAAAAAATATAAGTAATTTTGGGAATAATACGGTCGCATTTATTTTATCTGTATAATCTGGTGGAGATTATTATGACAAATTCTAAACCATAATGGGTAATTATACAAAATTGATGCTACACAACTGACTATGGTGATATCATCTACATGAAATCATACTCACTTATTTACATATCACGCCGCCTTTAAAATGGTTTTTGCTTTTCATTTAATGAAAGCTTTATTATTATTATTAAGAATAGCTAGCCTTCGCGCACAAGAATTTTAACAGCGTATCAGAACACTTCGCTAGGAACATCAAACTGGTATTTTAGGTGTTACTCCTTTTATGTACTGTTAATTAAATTGCTGGTGTTATGTTTGCCGTTTTAGTTATTGATGCTAGTGTGTCACAAAGTTAGGATTAAACAAAGTGTTGAATGATAGTACAATATCGGCCCACATGTTTGTTACGTTCATGAACTTGGTTCGAGACCATGGTCTATTTTTGTATTAAAATTTGCGATCTGCCCCGGCTTCACACGTGACAAACGGAGCCCGTTGAATGGGACCTTAACGAATTATACATTAAACCTTCCAGAAAAAGCTATCCATAGAATCCATTGGTGAAAGCCGCATGAAAATCCGATCAGAAGATTTTGAGAATATCGATCAGAGACATACAAAATTTAAGGAACTTTGTTTCACTTTCATAATATGTATATAGATATTTTAACAACTAGCAAAGCACTCATTAATTGTTACTTATACAGATATAATATTTGTAATAAGTATATGTATCTGGAAATATGCCTCTTTCAAAGAACATAATATGGCCGATCTCCTGGTACTCATTCAGCAGTAGCAGCAGGACTGATCAGAACTCATTGTCAATCATTCTTTATTATTTCCCGGATCATTTTAGGATTTTCTTACCATGCTAGTCAGTTATTTCTCTATACCATAGATAATTATTTCCATAGAGTCTACGGCAATAAATAAATGAACTTATTGTATAAATGTGTTTCGTTACGCATCTTTAAAGCGCAACAAATCACTTAGACTTTATTTATATTTGTACACATTAAATAACTTCGTCGTAGCACGTTACCCAGCGGGTACATAAATACAACATACGTAGGTTGGGCATGGGCAGGCAAACAAATGGTGGGCGGACCAAATGTTTAACGATGAAAAAACTCGCCAAAGTAAAAACGTCTTTAGTTCCAACAGACTAAGAGCAAGTATTATTTTGCGTTATTTTGTTACGTTTTTTGTCTGTCTGCTTAATTATGTAGAGGTAAAAGAGTTATTGGCTTCATAGTCAGTTAATTCAGCTTTGTTTTAACTAGTCAGATTTATTGTAATATCAAGTAATAAAATATCATTTATTTATTTATCAATCATTCTTGTTCGGTTTTCTTTAAGGATTTGCAACTCCAATGGAAAAAGATGTTGGCAATCACATCTTCGTGTAATTATGTCACTTTTGCACCGGTATGTCTTTATAGGAGATAATACTTTGTAGTTGAAGCGGGACCTCGTTTTCACATTTTTATCAGGTTCATATGTCACTGGGTTCATCAGTGGTCTAATGACACAGATGAGGGAATACAAGTGGTTTATAAGGGGCAGTGCCATAAAATAGTGCAGCCGAATCGGGTCGGCACGACCAGGGATGTACCTGTCGCGCAAATGATACCCGCGTTATATATGTTACCTTCCATGCCAACTGCTAGTGTGATATAAATTACCGCATCTTATATGCGAGCTTACGATTAAACCTTTCTAAATCCTTTTACAAAGTTTTAAGGACTTTTATAGGCACTGGAAGCGCCCTACGGTTTTACCCCCGTAAAATGTCCGTCACTAGAACACGAGGCGTTCAGCAGTAACATTAAGTAGGCTGTGGTAATTTCAACTGAATTTTCTCCAGCAGTTAATTCGTGAGAGGCTGGTAGAGAGGGGCACATGAAAAGAGATTGGGCGACTAAGTTTAGAGTCCCTTCCTTCCCGCACCCTGCCAATCCGATAAGAAGAAGAAAGCTTACCGAAAAGAGCTTTATTTCCAATAGAAAGAAGGTCCTTGCACTTACATTTGGCTTATTTAACCTAAAGCTTACATTTGTAAGACAATATAACAAGTTAGTAAAACTGAAAACCTCTTTATTTGTTTGAAGTCGATAATTTCTGCTAATATGAGTACAATAACTAAACCTACGAGTAGTTATAGGCTATATACCATCACACCGCGACTAATAGGACCGGACTTAGCGCGTGGAACCACGGGACGCTACTAACTTTAGGAACAAAATAAGAAGGTGAACAGAATGTCTCTGAGCCTTAATCACTATGTACCGTCACTTAGTGGAAATAGAAGAGCGGGTGATAATGTGATAATTTATTATTTAAAAAAAAAACAGCGACAAAAATAATTAAGAGACAAGATACGAGCTTCATAAACATCGGACGAGGCGGATATTTTTTGGCCATTCTTATATCCGGTGCGTTCCACCGGATATAAGAATGGCCAAAGAATATAAGAATGGTGGTTTACCGTTGTAAACCAGATATTCAAATCATCTGGTTATACCTCAGATACTCAGGTCATTAAAATAGAACTCACACGCGTGGAGGTATAAGACACTTTCATAGTATAAGGGGGCAACGAGCAGACGTAGTAGCCTTTTAATGTTCACCGACGCCCATAGATATCCACATAATCGTTATACATTTATGTAGCTCTTTCCTCCTCCAATGGGCTATAGGAAATTCACAAACTGCACGCAACGCTATATCAAAGCCGTCACTTTGCGACAGTATCATGCGAGCGATAGGTACTTACCCCGACCGTGCCAGCACAATTAGGTTGCAATGATTATTGCATGACTCCTAAGATAAAGTTAATATTTCTTTCAGATGTGATTTATTCGAGTGTTGTTAATGTGTATAATAAATAAATAGTTTTACCAAATACTCAAAACAGATGAGGTGCTATGTTGCAGGTTGCATTTCTTTTAATTTTATTTAATGGCAATAAAGAAATTTGCTTTTAATTACTTTGTCGGCGGCGCACCGAGTGATAATTGTGAGAAAATTCCTTTGAAAATATGCTCCTGTGATTGTAGCGTTCATTAAGAGAGGTTGTCAGTGGACGATATGTCGATTATGATAATAAAGGTATACGGGTTAGAATAATTACTTAATCGGAGTGGACGTTATTGATAAATCATTACGATTTTTATCAATTCAATGTTAAATTGTAAAGGACCTCTGACGGTGCGCTCTTGAAATGATTTATTAATGCCCTGGATCAATAAGTGGGCGAGACAAAGCAGCAAGGAGAGAATTAAGTATCGTGGTTCCGTAGGTTTCAAATTTAATTATCATTATTGGCCTGGCCACGATTAGTTTCGAACCACAAGACCTTTCTCTCTCTCTCTCTCCCTCTCTCTCTTTTCTTTAAGTAATGATGTTACATTCTATAATAAAAGGGTGTAATTTGTTGTAGAGTTTTTGAGAATAATTATGCTAGCTATAATATTAAAATAACTGTTCATTGCATTAATTTTATGATCTTCAGGCAGTATATAGGTAATTTGATTTTTGTAGAAGGTAGTGCTATACTGCATAGGAGGAGGTAATGCATGGTGCATGACACTACATCCTCCTATGCAACGTGATTGGGTCGGCACGACCGAGGTACCTCTCGCCCACTTGATACCGCCGTAAAGTGACACCTACGGTGTCGGTTTCATTAGATTTGTGAGTAGCCGGTGGCCCATTTGGGGGGGGGGGTTAAAGGGGAGGGCACCGCATTGGCATAATTACGCAGATCTTTATGGGAGTCGGTAGTCGTTGAAAGGCTCCGATGGCTAATTTGTGCTATAAAAAACTGGCGAAATTAAGATCCTTTCATATCGTCACGTACACCATGTTTAAATAGTAAGTTATTGGTAAAACTATAGCTAATGATATCCTTATCTGTTTTCAAGAGTCAGACGTATACGTATCTTATTAAAATGCAATTTATAACCATAATGCGGGCCCCTAAATATACTCGTTTTGCGTCCGGCAGGGAAACGAACTCGAATAACCTGTCGCGACAGCCCACTGAGTAATATCTTGACATCGACGTACATAACGCTTGTATGCATTTTTCACAAAATCTGCTACAGTATTTTCAAGCAGCAGCGATAAATTAGGGCATTTAATTGCGACGAATGTTTTACATAATATGTGTTACAGATTTATGGTCCGTAAGATCTGTTCGGGAGATTGTAGGTCGTCGGCGAATTTGAAACGGATTCCTATTTAATGCATTCCATTTTCAAATTAGAAATACAACACTCATTTGGATATTGAGTGACAGGAGGCGCAGCTTTTTGATTCCGGAGTAAAAAAAAAAAATGATATTCGCGTAAACTTATTACGCGAACGTTACTCATTACAATACAAACTACTCATAAGGATTTCATCTTGGTTTATTTATTTCGTTTAACCCGTGACCATGATTGATGTAAAGCATTGTGAAACGTCGGGACGGTTAAATAATTAAATAAACGGTAATAACATTTATAGTAGTTTTATTACAGAAAGACATTTGTTGATACAAATATTTGTACCTTGCACATCTTAAAAAATAAACTGAAGTTGCTAATAAATTTAAATTTATGATGATACGACATATTTGAAAGATTAAATAAGTTCAGAAAATTATAATTTTTCGCCAGCTTTATATTTTTTAATAGCCTCATTTTATCATTTTCTCAAATGAATCATGCTCAGGATATTTTCCGGGAATAAAAAAATAAACAATATTTAAAATTAGAATGAAACCTGAACGTGACTCATATTTGTTGCACGAAACGTGGCGCGTTATTGTGTCTTTAAATAGTCGAATATGTCATCGTTTTGTTGTTTGCATTTATTTATAAATTCTTTTTTTCATTGCAGATTACACCAGCCAGTGTTATGAAAACTTTCGTGTGTGTGTTACTTGGTAATTTTGTGTGTGAACTGATCATACTGGTAACAATTTTTTTTTATAATAAAGAAGTAAATATTGTTAGCTTGCTGTCAATTAACTAACCAGACACATAGACGGACAGACAGACTAATACCTGAACTGCGTAGAGGTCTAACATAGATGATACAGATATTATAGATTCCCCTATTACAGATATTATAGATGTATGTTTTGTTTTTCTGGATCGTACGTTTAACCATGATCTTGTGAATTCCAATTTCGACCTTCGACTAAATTATTTTCAGTCAAACATTGTACATAACTTATTACGGCGTTTGACTGTCCGAATGTGTAAGAAGTCTAATCTAGATTAAAAATACCTGAGTTGACCTCAAACCAACAAATAATCTGCAAAACAAGTCGATGACCGATATCCATACTCTATTTTAGACTCTAACCTAGATACTGACCGAATAGTAGAAAATACTTATGTCATGTATATGCACATAGTTTATAAGAAATAATGTAATCAATTCATTAGAGCTGGCCAAACTTTCATCTTTCTAATTTTAATCCATATTTACTATGGATATTTTTGATTAATGTGAACAGCACATTAACGAGTATATGATTGGATTAAGAACATAATAGCCACGTTCACGCAATGTCGGCGGCTAATTAAATATTAATCCGAAATATCTTTTTGCCGTCGATCAATTACAAGTGACGTCACAGGCGGTTTGTGTGGGCTCGGACCTCGAGGTGCTCTATGAATACACAAACCTGTTCGCTCGCGTGGCACGATATCGGTTATTAAACATCTGTTAACTTTTACGACGGGTCGTGTAGCCGAACTATATGAATGTTCTAGAAAACCTTATTGTAGAAGTTAGAGCACTGCTACATTGCAGCCGAATTAGGCTGGCATAACAGCAGAAGTTCTTCTCGCTCACATAATGCCGACGCAAAGTATACGGTCGCGGTTGAGCTTAGAAGGGTCCGACTGCTCGTTCGCCCTCTTAGACTATAACGAAAATCAAAATGATGAAAAATTGAAAACAATATCGAAGTTGAATAATGAACTCGTAGAAGTAGGTACAATTACAATAGTAATCATTTTTAAATATTCGGTGAAAACCTACTGAAAATAATAAGAGTAAAAGTTTTCAAACTACTTAACTTATTAAAATAAGCTTTAACCTAATTCATCACAAACTTATAGATTTCATAAACTAAAAAGCTTCAATAAAAGAATTCACGTTCTCCCCAGGCCGGTCAACGTCGGTGGTACTATTTTCGAAGTCGTAGACGAATACATCCACCTCGGGCAATTATTGCATTTGGGTAGATATAACTTCGAGAAGGAAGCCTCTAGAAGGATTCAGTTGGGTTGGGCAGCATTCCGGAAACTTCGTCACATTCTCACGTCACCTATACCGCAGAGCTTGAAGACGCAAGTCTTCAACCGATGCGTTCTCCCCGTGATGACCTACGGGGCCGAAACATGGTATTGTAATTTAGGACTGGTTCGCTAGTTTGCGGTAGCTCAACGGGCTGTTGAACGGGCTATGTTGGGTGTTTCTCTGTCCGACAGAATTCGTAACGAATTCATAAGGCAGAGAACTAAATTATCCGATATCACGTGACGAATAGGCACGCTGAAATAGCAGGGCTAATGTCCAGCAGTGGCCCGATAAGGGCTGATAATGATGATGATGAAAAGCCTGCCAAGTTCATAAATGAGGTAGATCACACAATTCCACCAATATACCAATTGGTCAATTTGATAAATATTATTTCATTATTCTTTACTCGGGAGGATGTAGTGCATGACACTACATCCTCCTATACAAAGGAATTACGCCATCTTTATGTATCACGTTTCGTGCGGTTTATGAGTAGCCGGTGGCCCATTGGGGACGAGGACGAGAAGGAGGGCAATGCGTCGTCATAGTAATTATGTGAATGTTCATGGACGTCGGTAGTCGTAATAAAGCTCCGACTTCTCGCTTGCCCCCTCATTTATATTTCAAAAATTTCAATTTCATTAGTCACAAATACTATTACCTACTTGAAGGAATGGGGTCCATTGGAAAGGAGGAAGAAAGGAGGTCAGCGCGTGAGTATATTACGGATATCTATGGGCGTTGGTAATCTTCAAAAGGTTCCGATTTCTCTTCGTTTGCCTCAAGATGTTATAAAAAGACCTATTTAGAACGAATAGTCGAAAAAGTATATTAAAGTGATGGGCGTACCAAAATATTTCATCGGCAAGCAGTTGTTTGAATCAACAACTTAACACTGGTTGTATAACTTACTGCTCAAAGTCCAACACAATTTCATCGGCAAGCAGTTGTTTGAATCAACAACTTAACACTGGTTGTATAACTTACGGCTCAAAGTCCAACACAATTTCATCGGCAAGCAGTTGTTTGAATCAATAACTTAACACTGGTTGTATAACTTACCGCTCAAAGTCCAACACAATTTCATCGACAAGCAGTTGTTTGAATCAACAACTTAACACTGGTTGTATAACTTACGGCTCAAAGTCCAACACAATTTCGCAATGATTGAATGTGATTTTTGTAAAATTGCTTACTTCTGATTTTGTTGCCTTGAAGAAACCTTTTTCTTATGAGTAATACGAAAATGCGAAAATATGCCAACTCAAAGTATTGTAACGTAAGCAAGTACTGATTTTTGACTCTATGTTAAGCAATCTGAACACTTTGTTGTAGGTATATATTGCGTTTAGGTTCTAGATTGAGTATCGTGGATTCACAGCCTTCAGCAGTTAATTATAGCATGTTGTATAGTGTGCAGGGGCAAAGGAAAATTGGAGCCTTTGGCCGACTATCAACACCCATAGACATCCACACATTAGCCATGGAGATGCGTCGCTCTCCCTCCTTCTTCCCCTCCAATGCGCCAGCCTCCGCAGTGTTCAGGAGTTGACAAAAAATCTGAAGAGCATAATGACAATGATATATAAGAGCCATGCTGAATTGCAGATGAATTGACCCGGCTCGAGGGAAGAGGGAAAAAACTATACTAACAAAAGAAGGCTTTGGATAGCGCCTTGAAGTGACAGTTACGCGTTTCATTTGTGAGTTTGCAATAACCTATCAGAAGGGAAGAGCACAGGAGAGCCAACACATTGGCATAAAAATCTTACACATGCCTTTGGGCGTTAATAGTCATAAAAGGCACCGCCTGCTCTTTATCCCCTCTTAAAAATGCGGATGTGTATTTTAAAAAGGATGATGACGATAATGTTGAGTATGAAACAATAAAATTTTTCTGAACACACGCCGGAAGAAAAAGTGTTATAAATCTTAATTATTTCGGATAGATTTATAATTCTGAGCCCCTCCTACCGACGCGCGCTGTTTGTCATAAATTTCATTAAAACATGTTTTTGGCTACGTTTATTATTATAATTTATTTGGCCAGAACAAACAGTAGGTACTCGGTTGTTATTTGCGGACAAGTTTAATTCGTTCTCATACAATGCATATATTATCCAAAAATAAATATGATGTTATACCTCATACAGTCGTAGATGTAAGCTACTAGCATCACCTCGTGGTTTCATTCACGTATCTCCAGTCCTATTAGCCGTATCTTAATGGTAAAATAAAATATCTTAAAATAAACATATTTTTCAGTACGGGCACGTAATTCCTTAGATTAGTGCGTTCAAACAAACTCTTCAGCTTTATAGTGTTAGTATAAATATAAAAAAAGACTGAAAATGTTGGTTCCGTATTTAAAATTCAAATGTAAATTCTCGATGATGTAGTATGTCTGCAAAAGCCGTCATAAATTGGAACTTCAAGTCTAAAAGCGCAATATAGTTGGGCAAGTTCATACAAATCCCACGGCACGGACAATTGCCTCTAAAGTCACGCTCACTGCTAAAATAGTCTAATCTCCGCAAACGATGCAGGGAATGTTGGGAAATACGCGCTGTGATAGAATAAATTTCAATACCGTAGCAAAATCAGCTCATTAATATTAATTTATTGGATACTCACCCTTGTCCATGCTTGATTTGTAATTGTATTAAGATTTCATCCTGCAATGGGAAACGCGAAGGGTTCCTTGTATTTAATATTGCCATTACTTTATATTACCGATACATGGATTTGGCTTTAAGACTCAACTATTAGATAGTTAAATGCTGGTGGATTCCTATCCATTTTATTTTCAGTTAAGAATCCTTTTGCAGATGTTGTTCTCCAGAGGTGCCTGTCAGGAAATTATCATTCAAGTTACGCTACTTCATATTCAGTGGAATTGAAGAAGCTGCTAGATCACGATCAGACATTCTAAATATAAAATATTTTAAATTCAGAATACATATTCTAAGTCCAAATTGTAGTTCCATGAATTCGCGAGCTATGAACGCTGAATTCAAATCGTAACAAACGTTTACAGTCCTCAGAACAAAACGTTGTAAAACCGTTTGACTATAACTCGAGTAGGAGAGCAAAGGGATTGTTTTTATAACAGTAAGTTGTGGGTAATATTTTTCAATCAGCACTCGTAACTAAGGTGAGTTGGCCGATAAACAAACATAAAACGGAATTACGAGTTGCCACTGCCGAGTTCCTCTGGACTTGTACACGCCAAACAATTTATATACGTAAAGCGATACAGTTGACATATCCTATAATTTGAGGTTTTGATCTCATAATACTTCCTTATGTGCATTAATGTTATGCAAATGTAGTTTTAATAAAATAGGATTTGGATTTGAAGTAGGTTCGTAAGGGACCGTGGGGGTATTAGCTTAAACAATATATTTATGTGTTCTCCGAAACGATATTCATGCAATCCTTTTATTATAAAGGTACGGGATAAGTAGCTAATTCATTATTACTTTTACTTTATGACGTCTGGTTGTTTGTGAACTGAAAAAAATCAACGACTAATAGTTAAACTAGGTGGGGAACTGCCGTGCCAGATAATGGGTAGATAATATTGACATTTCAGTAACTTATACTTTATACAATGCATATAATTTATACTTACAAGTCCTACTTACAGAAGTATAAAAGAACAAAATAAAAAAAAAATGTTTCTTTCGAATAGTTCGACTGCTCTAGAGATTTAAATGAAAATATAACTCTTTCATACTTCAGATTGACAGTCTTTAGAATTAACAGAAAATTAATACATACAGTTGCATAAGCTTAAACATAGAATATATTCAAACCACCCTATATTTATAACGCAATCTAAATGTAATACGTGGCGACAGCATAAAATAGTGTTGATAATAAATTACAAGAGTTGACTGTACGCCGCTTCCTCGAAATCAGGGAGAGAATTTAAGAGAGCGGGCCACTAAATAAATCCAGTTGGAGATATAGCTAGGTAACCTAGATGGAACAGGTGGCTCGGAGGCGTGCCTGCGCGGCTCCAACATGAAAGTTCTGATTTACTGCAACTGTGGGCTTTGTTTATAACGTAAATATTAATTAGAGCATTCAGGCTGGTGCGATTTACTGGAAGTTAACACGTGTTACGTTATTATTAAAAAGTTAACACTCATAAACACGATGTATAACTTGAAT
Organism: Eumaeus atala; assembly: GCA_017140195.1. Taxonomy (NCBI): domain Eukaryota; kingdom Metazoa; phylum Arthropoda; class Insecta; order Lepidoptera; family Lycaenidae; genus Eumaeus; species Eumaeus atala. The sequence continues at coordinate 1,002,534 of JAFELO010000155.1, forward strand.
ATTTCCACACGAGAAATATTGCTCTCGTTTAATTTGTTCTGTGGTTACAATGCACATAGTTTATTCTCGTATACATGTAAAACCTACTTTTAGTTCTTACTATATGGCATAGATAATGCAATCTGTCATGATTTGTACAAAAGAATTCATATAAATCTAGTAGGTTACATAATATAAATATAGTTTAAAATTAAATTATAACTTAAACTTGAAATCCAACTTTAAACAGAAAACACATTTCTGCAGCGTTATGGTGTGTATAATAAAAAATTAAATTTCTTTCTGATACTTTTGAATAAAAAGCTGCTGTTAAGGAGCATTTTTTTTGCTTATTGCTGAGACCAATGAGCAACCGGAGTGGCGCTACGTTGGAAAAAATAATTTTATTGAGTAAAGTGTAATTAGTAGATACAGCATTTATTGGTAAGTAGTACACCAGAGACTTGTGACGCGGGTTCGTCTGTTAGGAAGTTATCTGGCGAGTTAACTACAAAACTCTGCTTCACACACTTGAACAAGTAATTATTCATTTATGCACCAGCTATAAGTTAAGTATCGAATAACAGTTTTTACTATACATGTGTCAAGTATAAATGCATGTGAAACAAGCACTTAGTATTTTATATATAGCCAAAAATGTTTTCTAAATCATTATTCAAGAACTGAGCTTACTTATCGCAGAAAAGTACGCATTTGCGAGACCTGTATAGCAGACGTTTGTGGGCATTGGTGACCTTACTCGTGTGATATTATGCTATAAAAAGCAACATCAAGCACACAACGACCTGATGATAATGTTCCATTTGATTTACACAATGTCCATATTTGTGCAAGTCAATACGATTGTAGTAGAATCGATTCGTTTCGATATTCGCTACAAACCGTAAAATCAACACCATTAGTGTTGTATCTATGTGTCACAGATAATCCATTATGTCAACATAATCCCAACGTATTGTAGCACGCCGCTTATATTATAATCGTTTGTGTCAACACAAACAAGCGTGCTTGTGCGTAGATCTATAAATTGTGTTCGTGTTTTGATCATTGGAAGTTATTGACACTTTCACTACGATTCAAAATTTTGTAGCCAGTTATCTCGGTGACTAATACAATCGTTTTTGTAATTTGAATTGAATCGAATTATCGAAACGTGTACGTGATACAGACGTACAAATTTGTCAGCATTGCGACACTTATTGCCACAGTATTATTATGCAATCGTCAAAACGGGTCGGCACGACCGGGACAGTATTTCCCGCTATCGTGATACCATCTAAAAAAGAACCATTGGCAGGGTGGGTTAAAATTACCGTCGCGTCATTATATGCGGATGCGGCGGTAGTTACTCATTTGTGCTATAATAAAAGAACCATTATCATCTGTTTGTAAAGAAAACATATGCTCTCTCAAATCTAAGGTTAACTATTATTATTATTATATATAACTTTTTATAGTATAGGGGGACGAACGAGAAATCGGAGCCCTTCTGGGAATATACCGACGCCCATGAACAGCATAATTACTATGCCGATGCGTTGCCGTCCTTTAGGCCACAGGCTACTCACAAACCGCACGAAACGTGACACCGTAGATGTCACTTTTCGGCGGTGTCAGGTGAGCTGGAGGTACCTCATCGGTCGTGCCGGCCCAATTCCGCTGCAATGCAGCATGACACTATATCTTACTGAAATATTATAATATATTTAAAATATATTAATGAATGAATTAGTAAAATTAAGTTCGGACTCGACACACAAACATTTGTGTGCCTCAAATATACTAAAATCAGCCCTCAAAATGCCCACAGAATAAGCTACAACTTATTTATATTTAAAGAATCTATTTTCAATTCCAGAAAAGAAAATTTTCCCTATAATATATTATCGTAGAAATATGTTAATACAATGAGACATAAGCCTCATGATTAGACGACACGTGACGAGAGATAAACTTCCTGCTTACGAATCGGATGTGAGTTCTCAATCGGTTTTGAGTAGGTGTGTTTGCGCAGTCAATAATTGAACAAGTGGACCGTTATGTTTATTTTGCTCATTTCAGAAAAGGAATCGAACGCTACAACCTGTTGACTGTGAAACGGAAGCTGAGCAAAAATGGTTGCGATATTATACAACAATATTTCTCGGAGAATAAAACCAATTTTACGGACTTAGCCCGATGTTTCAGAAGCTTTACAGCCACCATGGTCACGGGTGTACTGATATGGGAACCCGTAAAAGTAGTTTTATTGTAATGAGTAACATTCACGTAAACTTAGGACATCAATAATATTTCTCGGAATTATAACTCGATAATCATCATCAGCCTTTATTGATTATGTATTTAAATTAATTCTGAAACAGGCTTTTCATTGTTACTCCAACCAGGATCTACTCAGTACAGATCATTTTCCCCTTGATAACATGAAACAAATAAAAAAGGGGAATCAAAAAAATCATCAGAATACTTTTGCAGAGATTATATTGCAGCAAACTGGCTGTTACCCGTGATTTCGTCCGCGTGGACTACGGACAAAATTACGAGTAAAATTTATTATTTCTATAGATTATGTGTAGTTCTGATGAGCTATATTATTGTAAAGTTTCATTAAAATTCTTCCAGTAGATTTTATGCGAAAGAGTAACAAATATCTATCCATACTCACAAACTTTTACACCTATATTAGAAGGATGATACTTGTGACCTCCAATTAGCCTGCGAGTGGTAGCGAGTAATCATTCCATTTGGGTAGTACTCAACAGTAACGTACTAAATAAATACAAAAATGAAAAGCTAAATGTGTACTAACTGTACATAGTATTTTCACTCTCGTAGAAAGAATCCCAAGAAACCATTCATTTTAAAAATATTTTTATATTATCCAGATTGTAATAATACACCAAAACCGTTTAGCACTTTTTGAACGAAAGAATGAAATGACATATACTTTAGTAATTTATATATTAGTAAGATATTTCATGTGCCAAGCTATCTTAATACTAATATGTCAACTTTTATAAAAAATCTGGTTTCTTTTGTTCAGGTACACACCTGAGTAAAAAATTTTCTTGATACAAGTCAAACAGTGTGTTTACGATAGCCGTAATTGTTTAATGGAGTCAAACTTGAAATGATTTTTTTTATTTCTGTAAATATAAATAAGCTACAACGTTCTGTGGGCATTTTGAGGGCTGATTTTAGTATATTTGAGGCACACAAATGTTTGTGTGTCGAGTCCGAACTTAATTTTAGTAATTCATTTATTAATATATTTTAAATATATTATAATATTTCAGTAAGATGAAGTGTCATGCTGCATTGCAGCGGAATTGGGCCGGCACGACCGGGGAGGTACCTCCCGCTCACCTGACACCGCCGAAAAGTGACATCTACGGTGTCACGTTTCGTGCGATTTGTGAGTAGCCGGTGGCCTAAAGTAGGGCAACGCATCGGCATAGTAATTATGCGTCTCATGGGCGTCGGTGTAGTCCCAGAAGGGCTCCGATTTCTCGTTCGTCCCTCTATACTATAAATAGATATATATAATAATAATAATAGTTAACCTTAAATTTGAGAGAGCCTATTTTTTCTTTACAAACAGATGATAATGGTTCTTTTATTATAGCACAAATGTTTAACATTATATAACTAGGACGATCACTAGTATCTTTTACTTATAAATACTTGTAATATACTTATAATTACTTATAATATAGTCTAGTGACAAAAGAAAAAAAGCAGATGAAATGTTTGACGTCCAACACAAATCTAAATAGATACATGCATGTTCAGGCACCCGCTGCGAACGCACGTATCTTGGCGTTACTTTATCGGTGGGCTTCATGAATAATTTCACAAAGACATAAAGGCAGGGATGTTATACGACAATAACATCGCTGCCTTTCGTCGTGGACGGTTAGCTGGTCAATGTATTCACACATCTATCTCGCCGCTATCATGTGCACAAGTCTCATTTATTCACACACCGCTATCATGTGCACAAGTCTCATTTATACACACATCTGTCCCGCCCCTATCACGTGCACAAGTCTCATTTATTCACACATCTCTCCCGCCGCTATCATGTGCACAAGTCTCATTTATTCACACATCTGTCCCGCCCCTATCACGTGCATAAGTCTCATTTATTCACACATCTGTCCCGCCGCTATCATGTGCGCAAGTCTCATTTATTCACACATCTATCCCGCCGCTATTATGTGCACAAGTCTCATTTATTCACACATCTCCCCCGCCGCCATCATATGCACAAGTCTCATTTATTCACACATCTGTCCCGCCCCTATCATGTGCACAAGTCTCATTTATTCACACATCTATCCCGCCGCTATCATGTGTACAAGTCTCATTTATTCACACATCTGTCCCGCCGCTATCGTGTGCGCAAGTCTCATTTATTCACACATCTATCCCGCTGCTATCATGTGCACAAGTCTCATTTATTCACACATCTGTCCCGCCGCTATCATGTGCGCAAGTCTCATTTATTCACACATCTATCCCGCCGCTATCATGTGCACAAGTCTCATTTATTCACACGTCTCCCCCGCCGCCATCATGTGCACAAGTCTCATTTATTCACACATCTATCCCACCGCTATCATGTGTACAAGTCTCATTTATTTCCCAACTGACAGACACCCGTGACGTCGTTCGCGCACGCTTTTGTTGCACACATTGCCAGTACCTAACATGCATTTGTTTACAGGATACTGGTGACGGTAAAAAGCATTTGTTGAGACTTCATGTTGATGAATTTCAGTTTGGAGTACAACGTTAGTGGTACAATTCTTTAAGTACCAGCGCCGCTTGTAGCTCAGGTTCCTCATTTTCCGAGAAGTAAGGTTCTATATTTTTGTCTTCAAAGCATGCTAAATGTAAAGTGTAAATTTAATAAAGGGGACAGTATTATCGCCATGTCACAGCTGATTAAATTAATGAAGACAAAACTTGATGAACAAATAATATTATACCTATAGCATACTGCATGATGATGATGTTTCAGATAATTAATTAAATTAATTTGAAATCATTCTCTCTACACAATTTGTACCCAATGTCCCGCAACTAATTGGTGTTAAGTATGGCGATATCGTCCCAATCGCATTTGAACAGTTTTAACGAGCGTTAATTAAAATAATTTATATTGAAAAATAAATTAATTTGATATAAATACTAATTAAATGATAAAATAGTAAATTTATAACACAATTATTTATCTACTTAGAGATATAAATGAAGTTTAGTCTTAATAACATGAGCCATTGCCCATTTCAAATATATTCATTATTAAATCCTATTGGTGTTCTAAAACGTGGCCAATGCATTGTTGAGTTTGAGCCTACTATCCCGTATAAAACTATCATGATCATGTCATCAAGCATCCCGGGACTTCACCTTACTCAAGTACCACCTAACTTATCCACCCAAATAACTTATGACACGCTGGGGATACGGTGAAGAAGAAAGGCAACGCTTTTGCATATGCGGACGTTAGTCGGGCGTCCGTGAACACGAAATGTCTCCAACTGCTGTTTAGTGCTCCAGTACTATAAAAAAATGTAACTGACGTGCACTAAATCTTGTCAGAACAATAATTGTAATGTTAGACTTTCACAAAGCATACGTCGCGGCAGTGCCTATTTAATTATTATGAGTGATGGCTTGCATGGTGAATAAATGAAACCTCTATCAGATATTCCCCTGATTTATAGCACTTCACTATCGATAACCTATCTCAAACGTTTTATTTACGACCCACCTCTATTTATAACGATCAGCAAACTCCCGAACGGTGCAAATTCGCGTTTGGTCAAGTCTTGCATACATTTTCTCACATTTATTTCTCATATAAATAATGTCTGACTTTTTGAATACATCTACAATTTCGAACTTTTTTTTTTAGACGTTTTCAGATTATTTTTGTTTTGAATCTGAAAACGTCTAAAAAAAGACAGTATAAAATAAAAAAAATCGCCTCAGTATGGCAATATTATAAACAGCCTTTATACTAAGTTTGTAATATTTTTATTTTATTTTCTAAATAATAATTTAATTAACCAATGGTCAGAAATTCCATGTTTTCGCATGTTAATACTAAAAAGATTATGAGTTACTTTCATGCAAAAAGATTGTTCAAATCCAGCTTACTCGCAAATAAAATTATTTGCCCCAAGTATCGTTTACTAACTTTTGCTTTATAAAATTAAACGTGATCGTTTAGTGTTGACTCACTATGTAGTTCGTGCGCCTCTTCGCAACCGAGACATTAAATCTCATCATGACTGGTGCTTGTGAAATCTATAGAGCCTTGTTCGGGAAGCAGGGAGCTAATCTAGCGGGAATCGCGAATCTTATACCCGTGGAATCGATTTAAGATACCGATATAAATTGTACAATAGTACTGTTTACTGGGTAGTTTTAGTACAAAATACACTAAACATTAGCTTTGTCCATACGGATATGTTGTTGATATTGCAACTCTTTGAAATTACAATACTTTACATCCTTCCACAATGGAATTACTTTACTTCTACCAGGCGATTAGGGTAGCATTTATGTTATATGGACGTTAGGGTCACTTGCTGTGTTCTATATTGAAAATAAGGTTTTCAAGTTTACGCCTTTTATATCATCATTTGATGACTGGACTTTCCTCAGGGGATTGATCACAGAATGAAAATGAAATAAGGAATTGATGACTATGAGACAAAAATATGTTTTTTTCTATGTGAGGCATCATGACGCGAATAGAGTGCAGCTAGTTTCGGGAATATTGATTAAAAAATATTTAATAAAGAAATATGAAAATTTGTGACACAAACTTATGAAATATCAAAGATTGAAAGCTATGGTATAAATGAATTATAAACGATTAGTAAATATAAAAGTAAATCATATATGAATCAGGGTCCTATAAAAGGTAGATAAAATAATGAGTAGCCATGAGACAAAGTTAACACTAAGTTTTAAGTCGAGAAACGTACGAAAAATACCCAGACAGAAAGTTTATTAATTCATTTAGATACGCGTTCCAATACGAAAGAGTTGGGAAATTTTGTTTTAAAAATATAGAGAGGCATATTTATCAACGCGCTTAATGGAATCTGGACAGTTAAGACCAATAACAAACATCTTTTAGTGTTTACTGCACAACACTGAATGACCGTTTTGTCTGACAGGGGGTGTACGTTGCGCATTTTAATGTGCTTCCCATACTATAAACATGAGTTTATTATGGTACAATTCTTCCTGGTCAGTTTCTACGACCAGTTCATCTGACGAAACTCGTGTGGAATTATGATTGTGAATCTCGTGCGTGATGGAAACTCTACATAATGTGGTAGCAATAGGCGGAAGTTTTTATTATTTGTAATAACTGTACTACAAGTAATAAAAAACTTCCACCTAATACAACAATATTAAAAGTATAATCATTCAAGTTATGCCCACTGGGGCATAACTTGAATGATTATACTTTTAACTTTTTACGGTGCATGTCTTTGTTGAGACGTTTTCTGTATGATTTTAATTTGCCTTGTTTCCTGTGCTTGCTACCTGGACTACTGGATCCTCAATGTCTGGTTATACTGGCGTCCATTTAAGTTTTTTATCGCAATTTTTTTTGTAGTAAATATTTATAAATGCAAATGGTGTTCCTTTGTCACTTAACGTTTAAGTCGATATTATAATGTTGCATTACCGCTAATGAGGCTGGCGCTACAGATGAAGAGTGATACCTTTCATATATATCGTTAGTAACGTAAAAGTAATATAAGGTAGTAAATATATTTTAAAGTTAGGTGTAGTGCCATGCTGCATTGCAGCTGATTTGGGCCTGCACGACGGAGGATGTACCTCTCGCTTACATGATACCACTGATAAAGTGATAGCTACCCTATCGCATGCTGTTTCTGACTAGACTTAATTTATTAATATTTAGGAGCGTCAATAATCCCACCCACTAGCTGGTGGTGAAGGTAGTCCTCTATGATTTCTCTAAAATAAAAAATAAAAGCATTGTAGTCAAAAGTGAAGTGTGTTGCATTGTAATGTTGTATGATAATTTGCGTCTAGCTTTAGCGATGAATTAAAAGTGGACCCCAATTACAGCGCACAAAGATGGATGGCCTGATAGCGAGAGGACTGCAGAAGATTTAACTGCTCTACTTAATTCAGATCGCTTGATAAATACACGGCGCAGGGACTATGGAGATTTATTGTAAGTGTCTTTGGGCACTGCATCTAATGCCAATCATTACTATAACAGCGGTAACCCTATAGCATTACTGCCACCAAATCGTAATTAAATTATAATAAAAGAAATATATTTCTTACTTAACGTACAGTCGAGGTGAAAAATTAACAAAA